>JACXGI010006077.1:31496-43818 GCA_016801175.1 Esox masquinongy | reverse complement strand
AGGATGTAGGAGAAGAAGCAAGAAGAGTTGAGGATGTAGGAGAAGAAAGAAGAGTTGAGGATGTTCGAGAAAAAGCAAGAAGAGTTGAGGATGTAGGATGAGGAGAAGAGGGAGGAGTAGAGGGAGAAGAGATGGGTAGATTGGAGGGCAATGGTCTAGTGGAAAGAGCAAGAGCAGAAAATATAAGAAGACATGGACAGAGAGGAATGGGAAGACAAGGTGTGAGGGGAGGGAGGAGAGGTAGAAGGATAGGGTACAGACATGTTTCAAATGAAATCAGAGCCACCCTTATTGACTATGTCATAAATCATGGTCTCGCTTTGAGAGAAGTTGGGCAGAGTTCAGCCCAACATAAACAGATCCACAGTGGCTTCAATTATCTGCACATTTCAGTGGGAAAAACGGTAAGTAACTATACCATTCTACTTCTACAGTGAGAGTCTATGTAGCCTTGTTTTACGTAGTTCTAGTTTTGTACTGTAAATGTTCCTGCTTGTCCAAACATTATTCAGAATTGAAGTTCGAGAATATTCAGGTGGATGAACAAGACTATTTTCAGTTGAACAAGAGCATGCCATTTTTGAAATGGTGGTCCAGAACAACCCCCTCTGCCTCAAAGAAATTCAGCAAAGAATAAAACAGGACAATCAACTATTCCACAATATTCACCAATGCAGTCTCCAATTGATCGTATTCTAAGGAGAAATGCCCTCCGAATGAAGCAGGTATACTAAGTGCCCTGTGGGAGGAACTCCATTAGAATGAAAAAGTTGCAATTCCAAGTACGTGCAAGCCAATTACTGCATTTCTACTGTGAACTAAAATATATTTTTTCCTGGATATTATGTTTGTGTCCATATACACGTATATATATATACATACATACATATATACATATACATAAGTGAAAAAATTCAGGCATCTCCCTGCATAGTGCTTTATAAAGCATCACCCACATTTCAGGATGGTGTTCCTTCCACCATATTCTCTTTTCTTGAATCCAATTGAAGAGTTCTTCTCTTGGAGGTGGAAAGTATATGATCGCAACCCTTACAACCAAGTAAGTCTTCTTCAAGCGATGGAAGAGGCCTGTGGAGAAATTGAGGCACTAGCATGTCAAGGATGGATCCAGCATTCACAGCATTTTTTTCCACGATGCATGACTCGTGAAAATATATGCTGTGATGTGCATGAAATTCTCTGGCCAGATGTAATTGAGGCTGGATCAATAAAGTTAATTGATTCAATGATTGCAGTACATTTATTCATTTATTTACTTATGTATTCATCTACATAATAATTATTTTTTTAGGGTGAAAACTCATTGTTATACAACTGAACTCCTCATTGAAGAACTTCATGGAAAACATGTATTTTCATTCATTTATTTGTGTATCTACAGCTGAATTTGTTATCAACTCAACAGACAACACACTTGTAGTTTTGATGTATTTATTTTAAATAAATGTATTGCTAGAATTAAATGCAGTGCTTCATTATGCAGTGAATGTTGACCTGTTTCGCCAACATAAGAGTGTGTTTAGTTTGCTGTGTTAACTGTTTTGAGAGCAGTTACGTGAGTTTGGAGAAATGTGTCAAATCGATTGGGAAAAACTGTAATAAAAAGCAGCGCCGGCAAAAATCTTCATGAATGTTCATATTGTTTTATTTGTTATGTTAGCCTTATCAGCAAAAAGGTTATTGACTTATCACTAAATACTGAAAATGTTAATAAATTGTACATATTGACACAACACTGTTTTGAATGTTCCTTTTGGGGCTGATGACCAACTGAGAATTCTACTCAGTGCTTCTTCAGTAGGAGCTGATGATTATTTGGTCTACAGTACATTACTGAGACTATACCTATAAAGAATAAAAATAACTAGTAGTTAAAAATGTATCATCATTATGATGTTTTCAAATTGAGTTCAGATGCAGTTTAATGTTAACTAGTAAGTTAATATTGAGTCCACAGAATTGCAGCTAGCTAATGTTAGCAGTGCTAGCTATTCTTGACAGTTTGCTAGTTTTTCTAAACAGAATTTGCTAGCAAATGGCAACATTGCCATCTGTCAAAATATGTTTGAGTATATCGTGATGACTACATTGTTTTTTCAAGTAAGTATTAGCCTACTTTAGCAACGATGTTGTATTTCCAAGCCCCTATAGTGTAATTTAGACAAAATGGTAATTTGCCCCATTGAAAGTCATTTAGCAGCGCAACTTGTTGTCATCAATATGGCTGAGGTGTCTATAGAATGTTAGTAACATTGGCAATCCATGAAGAGCCTAAACTAACAATAATGCAAGCAACAATTACGGAAGAGCAATTTTACCCTCTGTGATGCATTTGGGGGAGTTCACTTGACTTCCTATCTCATAAATAATGTTGTTTTTGACATTAGGTAGCAGTTTGATACAATACGATAACATACCACGTAGAAGACACAAATAGTGTGAACTTAGCTAGTTATTATATTAAGCACCCTCGGAAGTCACCAGGGCCAGATGGCATTCCAGGTCGTGTCTTCAGGGGGTGTGCCGACCAGCTAGTTTTCACCTCTTTGTTCAACCTCTCCATGACTCTGTCTGTAGTCCCCACCTGCTTCAAGCAGACTACCATTGTTCGTGAACCGAAGAAACCTTCCATCACTTGCCTGAATGACTACCACCCTGTAGCACTGACCTCCACCATCATGAAGTGCTATGAGCGGCTGGTCAGAACACACATCTGCTCCACCCTTTGGCCCCCCTTCAATTTGCATGCTGCCCTAACAGATCTACGGGCGATGCCATCGCCCTGACCGTAAACATCGCCCTCTCCCACCTGCAAAAAGGCAACACATACGTGAGGATGCTGTTTGTGGACTACAGCTCAGCATTCAACACTATTGTGCCCGCTAAGCTCGTTCCCAAGCTCAGGATCCTGGGTCTTAACACCTCCCTTTGCAGTTGGATCTTGGGCTTCCTGACGAGTAGACCCCAGGTGGTGAGAATGGGCAACCTCACCGTTTCTGCACTGACCCTGAGCATTGGAGCCCCTCAGGGCTGTGTATTCAGTCCCCTCCTCTACTCCCTGTTCACGCATGACTGTGTGGCCACACACCGCTTCAACGTCATACTTAAGTTTGTGGACGACACCACCATCCTGGGTCTCATCTCCAACAACAATGAAACCGAATACAGAGAGAAGGTAAGTGACTTGGCTACATGGTGCCAGGACAACAACCTCTCTCTTAACGTCTGCAAGACTAAGGAGATGATTGTGGACTTCAGGAAGCAGCAGAGGGGAGTCACGCCCCCATACACAACGATGGAGCTGAAGTGGAGAGAGTCTCTGACATCAAGTTTCGCGGTGTGTTCATCAAAGATGATCTCACCTGGTCCAGGCAAGCAGACTCGGCAGTAGAAACTGCCCAAAAGCGACTATACTTCCTGAGAAGGCTCAAGATGTTTGGCATGTCTGCAAAAACTCTCACCAACTTTTACTGGTGCACCACTGAGAGCATCTTCTCAGGCTGCATTACTGCCTGGTACAGCAACACAAGTCCCTCCAGAGGGTGGTAAAGTCAGCGGTGTGCATCATCGGCTGCCATCTCCCCTTAGTGCAAGGCATCTACCATACACGATGCCATAGAAAAGCACGGAACATCATCTAAGACTACAGCCACTCTGTTCACACTGCTGCCGTCTGGTAGTGTATCCATCTATAGGCACTACAATATTTAAGATTTCTATTCATACTGTCCATATTCCCATGTTTATATTATTTGAAATTGCTTCTATTCACCACTGCTATGTATATTTTGTATTTTCTGTTATTATTTTTGCTTTATACATTTCTTAATTATTACATAGATGTCATGTGCGATGTCACAAGAATTTCATTTTTCAGAATGATGCATGTTATTTGGTGCACTTGACAAATAAGACTGACTTTTTTGTATAATGATCCAACCACAGGCTGCCGTAGCCTAAGAAGACAGTGTGCCCACAAAATTCGTTGGAAGAAGAGCTGCACTTCCTAACCTCCTGCCAAATGTATGACCACATTAAAGAAAAGAATTCCCACAGTTTAAACCAAAAAATAATTTGATATACAGCAATGTGCCATCACAGCTGGAAGATTTTTGACCCATTGCCATAAAAGAGCATTAACAACATTGTGATCACAAAAAACAAAATGTATCTCTATTAATTTTCCTTTTTTCCGTTTATGCTACACATAGTTATAACGTTGTATGTAGCTATTCATATAACATTTGAAATGCCTATATCCTTGAAATTGCAGTTATTCCAGTTATTTATTATTTTACAGTTTTTTACAATTGCTAACACGCGTTTACCTATACTTAAGATACTGTTCCTAAACTCTAAACACAGTAACACACCTACATCACACAACCAAATGGATAATTTTCTGCTCAAAACCACATTTTTTTTACTAAATACCAACTCTACATTTCAAAATACAAAAAAACTTTATAACTCTATCAAAACACGGCAAACCCGACTCAATATCTAATAATTCTATCAAAACACTAGCTGATTTTCTGTCCAAGAGGAACATTTTGTCAATCATAGCACAACAACTTTCCAAATACTAACATTTGATTGCATTACAAGTATGGCATTACTTTTCATGTGTCAGTTCTACCTACATACAATAGACAATATGAAATCCATTGTTTCTTATAATTCAGTTTCCATTCACTGTAAACCACTCTACATTTTTTTGGTAGTGTTGAATTTGTGCATTTGTGGCAACATACTATCTAAAAGTGAATGAGTCATCTTTATAGTATGTACAGTTGACAAAATTTTTTCGTGAAGAATTGCTGCAGTAAAAGCTTTATTAGCAACATGAAATCAAAAATTCCAACATACATGGCCCTTGGTTCCAAATTTGTAAAAACAAGAAACAAGGCAAGTCTAGTTCAGCCGGCCCGCAATAGAAAGTTTTGCCATCTCGAGATTCTAACCCGGGACGCCCAAGTGAAAGGCTGTGTCGTTATTATTTCACTCATTAAAATGCAAATCAATTTATAACATTTTTGACATGCGTTTTTCTGGATTTTTTTGTTATTCTGTCTCTCACTGTTCAAATAAACCTACCATTACAATTATAGACTGATCATTTCTTTGTCAGTGGGTAAACGTACAAAATCAGCCGGGGATCAAATAATTTTTTCCCTCACTGTACTCTTCTCCCTGGTCCAGCTACTCCTCTCCCTAGACTAGCTACTCTTCTCCCTGGTCCAGCAACGCTTCTCCCTGGACCACCTACTCCTCTCCCTAGTCTAGCTACTCCTCTCCCTCATCCAACTACTCCTCTCCCTGGTCCAGACACAATTTTTTCTCTCTGCTCCTGTGTTTTTCTGTATCCACATAGAGCATAAACAATTCAAGGAGAGCCCTTTTTACTGCGTATGTCCATGTAATTGAAATAAATTCAACACCAGGCTATGTCTCCAATTGAGATTTGAATCGGCTGGGGTTGGTTTATTTTACACAACCTACAGTAAATCAGCTATTTCTCAATGTTTCAATAATCTGTTCATTGAAAAATGCTTATCAGCTGTTTCAATATCGCATTTGAGCTGCTGTTGTTGGTTTTGAACATTAGGTTTTCATTTCTGGCATGCTGTGTGCAAGCATTTGTAAATAAGACAAGAAATATTCATCATTTTGGTATTGGGTAAGTTTGTATGTAAAGAATATTGAAGCATGTTAGAAACGTGTTAATTGACTGTATATTCTGTAAAAACAATATGAATTGTGTTAATGTTATGTTCCGTAACAGAAGGATGCTGTACTAATTGTGTTTAGTGTTTTGAAAATGTGAATACAGATTAGACAAAAGCATGTTGTGATTGTAAAAAACTAACATTATTTTAATTTACGCATGCTTTGGTAAAGTAAATACATGTTTCCCATGGTTATACAGCAATGTATAACCTGAAACTGAAAAGGGAGTTGCCCAGGGTGATAAGGCAGTCTAAGCATGTATCTCCAGTGCACATGTACCGCTGAAGCATGGGTTTGAATCCGATCCACGTCTCTTTCAATAAACTCTCCCAACCACATTTCCATACTGTCTCTCTCAATGAAGCATTACAGTTTTTCCCTATTGCTAACAAGCATCGGTCAATACTGATGTCACATTTTCAAAACCCTTCACAGTCTGCGAAACAGAAGTGTATGTGGACCAAACTGTGAATTATTTTTCAATGCCTTTGCACAAAATGCATTCAGCGAACACATTCTTAAAATCCATGAACTATTTTCTCATTCATACATTCTCATTCCACCTACAAAACAATATATTCACAGTGTCACCGTTGGTGTAGTGGTGGAGAGGTAGGAACCAGGCGCAGGCAGAGTGGAAGTCCATGTTTTGAATTTAATTGAGCACTTTAACAACAAACGAAATGAAAAGCAAAGGTAATAACAAAAACCGAAACACTCACCACGTACATGAACAGATGGAGACATGGAACAACGACCGACAAATGAGGGGAGCAGAGGAGCAACATTTAAACACATACTAATGACTGGATTGGGACCTGGTGTGAGTGATGATTAGAGACAAGACACATGACAACTCTGGGAAGTGTTCGTGGATGAAAGGAAAAACGGGAAAAGCGGGAGATGACGGGGCTGTCCGTCACCTCACCGTCACAGTACCCCCCCCAAAGCCCCGGCTCCCAGATGGGGCAGAAAACACCACCGCAGGGGAGGGCAGGCGAGCAGGAGAAAGTAGTACCCCCACCAACCCACGCCGGAAACAGGGAGAGGAGGCGGGGCCGCCGGAACAGGCAGGGCAGGCGGGGCGGCCGGGACTGGAGAGGGCGCAGTGGGCTCAGGCGGCGGCTCCTGGGCAGGAGAGGGCGCCGTGGGCTCGGGTGGCGGCGGCCAGTCCTCGGCGGGCTCGGGTGGCGGCGACAACAGGGCAGCAGGGGGTGCTGGCTGCAGCTCCAGGACAGCAGGAAACACCCGGCACCTTGGAGCTGGCACCGGGTGTGGAGCAGGCGTTGGCTGCTTCAGGCTGGCCAGGGGCTCCACCACTGGAGGTGAGAGCAGGTACGGCGGGTCATGGAAACCCCACCAGTCCTCACACCTGCCGACATCCAGGAGAGCTTTTACAGGCCCCACTTGAGGTGTTGCCCAACGCCTTGGAGCTGGCACTGGGCATAGCTGGGGCACCTTTATCACCCCCCACATGAGCGGCGGCAAGGGCTCGTCTTCCCACCCCTCCGGGGGTGGCAGCCGAGCCTCGGGGTCCTCCGCCTGCCCCCATAGCTCCCCCCGAAAAATTTCTTGGGGCTCACTCACGGTGGGTCGGTGACGTTGCCTCCGTCGTCGTATCCTCCGGGGTCACGGACCCAGGGTTGTGGATCATGCTGGCGTCTTGTACCCCCGCCAGCCTCTGGGAAGGCTGGAACCAGCTGGCACCGCACTTGGTCCCACGCCAGAACCCCTTCCATCTCGTCGTCATCCCAATAGTCATACTCCACCTCCGAGTCATCCGACGAGAGGGAGGCCGATCCCCTCTTGTCAGACGAATCGGAGGGGAGTAGCCGGAATAAGCAGAGAGACGCCGAGCTTCCTCCCCCGGCGTCTCTGGCTTCTCCCACAGCCACAGGAAGTTATCCCTGTGACCATGGCAGGTTTTATTAGCACGCCTGCGGGTTCCCTTTTGGTCGGTCATTCTGTCACAGTTGGTGTAGTGGTGGAGAGGTAGGAACCAGGCGCAGGCAGAGTGGCAGTCGATGTTTTGAATTTAATTGAAATTAAACACCGAGCACTTTAACAATGAACAAAATGAAAAGCAAAGGTAATAACAAAAATCAAACCACTCACCACATACATGAACAAACGGAGACATGGAACAATGACCAACAAATGAGGGGAGCAGAGGAGCAACATTTAAACACATACTAATGACTGAATTGGGACCTGGTGTGAGTGGTGATTAGAGACAAGACACATGACAAGTCCGGGATGTGTTCGTGGATGAAAGGAAAACCGGGAAAAGTGGGAGATGACAGGGCTGTCCGTCACCTTACCGTCACACACAGCACATTTTTTCCCAAATGCTTACAGTTTTTCCCAATTGCTAACAAGCATCGGTCAATACTGAAGTTACATTATCAAAACTCTTAACACAATCAGCGAAACGGAAGTGTATGTGGACCAAACTGTGAATAATTTTTCATTATCTTCAAACAAAATGCATTCAATGAACACATTCTTCAAAATCCATGAACTCTTTTCTCATTCATACTCCACCACCTGCAAAACAATATATTCACAGCATATTTTTTTCCAAATGCTTACAGTTTTTCCCGATTGCTAACAAGCATCGGTCAATACTGAAGTTACATTATCAAAACTCTTAACACAATCAGCGAAATGGAAGTGTATGTGGAGCAAACTGTGAATAATTTTTCATTGCCTTCACACAAAATGCATTCAATGAACACATTCTCCAAAATCCATGAACTATTTTCTCATTCATACTCCACAAACTACAAAACAATATATTCACAGCACATTTTCTCAAATGTTTACACACTGTTCCCAAAGCTGTTAAAAACACATTCAAAATAGAATGATAGCAACTGTTGTGCATTTCTGCAGTAACCAGATTGAAATATAAAGATAATGTTAGCAGAACATTTAATCATTCACAGTTTTAATCATCACAGTTGATTGCAGTTTCAGCTGAAAACCTACAAGTGTTGTACACTGCACCTTTTGAGAGAAACGGTGAATGTGTGAAAGAACTCCAGTATTGCATAATGTAAAGTACTGTAAAACTGTGGATTTACTGTTTTTTTCAGAGTAATGGAAATGGAAGCCAGTCAAACTGCACATAAATTCATCTTTGTGGATGAAGCTGGATTCAACCTGGCAAAAACACACCGCAGGGGAAGAAATGTGATTGGTCAGAGAGTCACCGTGGAAGTCCCAGGCCAGAGAGGAGCTAACATCACAATATATGCAGCACTGTCCAATGATGGTTTGCTGTTACACAAACCACTCACTGGCCCCTACAATACAGAGTGATAATAGTGATTATACTATACTTGTTGATGTTTGTTTGTTATTATTGCAACCCTGGAATCTTGGGAAATTAGTTTTTTGTTTAAACTTTTTATTTTTCAAAAGTATAATTTACTATATGCAAAGATACAGAAACAAGGCAAGCCTAGTTCAGCTGGCCCGCAATTGAAAGTGTTGCCATCACAAGATTACAAACCGGGTCGCCCACGTGAAAGGCTGTGTCATTAACCACTACACCACAGAGCTGTACATTTGCCTGGTGTCAGTACAGCCTCTTGTCTCTATCCTGAACAAATACTCTTTTGCCACTGGCTGTTTTAATAGTTAATTGGCCATTCATGAATGACATTGATACAGTTAAACTGACTAACGTTTCTTACTAAGTTTACCTCCACCACAAATAGCGTCTATGCATGGCGTTTGCCACTGGCCGTTTTAACAGCGTATTAGCCAGTAATGAGTCATAAGAATTGAGCAGTTGCTACCGAGTCTGCCAAAGCTATTTCATTTCATGGCATAAGAACATATTTTTTTCTTTCATGCAAAACGACATACTTTTTTCTTTCATTCGTGAATGACATTTATACAATAACTATCAATAAAGGCGACGATAACTAACTTTTTCATCAAGTGAAAAGATGAGAGAATCGTGGAATCTACCAGAAATAATAAATGTTGTTGCTCTCAATAGAATTGAACTCAGGTCTTCCACATGAGAGGCACTGTCTTTAACCACTACGCCACGGCATTACACGTTTCAGCAGTCGCTAGACTCCATTGAGGATTGTGTTAAACTGACCAACGTTTCTTATTAAGTTTACCTCCACCAGTAATAGGCTAACTAGTATCTACTAACTTCATAAGAATAATCATAAGAATTGAGCAATTGCTAGCGAGACTGAAGATGAACTTTTCCATGCCAGAAACAGATACAGTTTAAGTTAAGGTTTACTATAACGTAACTAATGTATGTTGCAGCCAGCAAATGTGTTTGTCTATCCTGACCCAAAACACATGCACGGATGCGTACTTCGAAAATCCACCAGAAACAGTCGCAATATAATCAGTCACTCACTCACTCACTCACTCAGTAAGAGACATTCGCTCTTCTTGGTCGAGTCTACTTACGCGGTCTGGCAAAATAAAGGATATTCCTTCATATTGCTGAATTTCTGATTAATTCTTGTTCCATATACATTAGTACAGTCAATAACATGAGGTATTTTTCTTATTCTATAATCAAATACCGATTTATGTGATAAATTATTTTAAAATCTTACAAGATAAAAGTTAATTTGTAATTTATGTAATGCTCCCTGTTGTTAGTGTTTTTAGGTCAGTATGATATGAGTGACAATGTGTGTTTCTAAGTGAGAATTGTTGCCAGTGTTATGGTTGAACAAGCTTATTTTGAGACATGTATGAAGTGTTTTGGTGGTGAGATTAACTGTTTAGCCAAGATGCATGTTAGAAATGCAGAGCCTGTGAAGAGTTTTTTTTATTGTAGTTTCAGTATTGACCGATGCTTGTTAACAACTGGGAAAAACTGTAAAATGCCTGATAAATAATCTTTAATCCTTAAAAATGAAATTGAAAAAATAGTGTTCATTGCTACTACCACCAGACCCAGGAGTTCAACTCTCGCTGGGTGACATGATCATAATGTCATCTAATTACAGTTTTTCTCGATTGCTTACAAGCTTCAAACAATACAGAAGTTACATTTACCAAACCCTCACAGTCAGCAATACGGAAGTGTATGTGAACCAAACTGTGAATCATTTCTCATTGCCTTCACACAAAATGCATTCAATGGACACAATCCCTAAAATCCATGAACTCTTTTCTCATTCATACTCCACCACCCCCAAAACAATATGTTCACAGCACATGTTTTCTCAAATGCTTACACACTGTTCTCAAAACTGTTAAAAACACATTCAAAACAGAATGATGGCAACTGTTGTGCATTTCTGCAGTAACCAGATTGAAATATAAAAAAATGTTTGATATTTGTTAGAAAATGTATATAATGTTAGAATATTTAGTCAATCCAAACACAGTTGATTGCAGTTTCAACTGAAAACTGATCAAAGTGTGGTACACTGTACCTTTTGAGAGAAACGGCGAATGTGTGAAAGAACTCTGGTAGCAATATATCCAGGTAAGATGTCTGTCCAATAACTAAACAGGGTATATACACATCTACGCATAATATAAAGTACTGTAAAACCATGGATTTACTGTTTTTTTAGAGAGTAATGGAGATGGAAGCCAGTCATACTGCACATAAATTAATCTTTGTGGATGAAGCTGGATTCAACCTGGCAAAAATCAGGGGAAGAAATGTGATTGGTCAGAGAGCCACCGTGGATGTCCCAGGCCAGAGAGGAGCTAACCTCACAATGTGTGCAGCACTGTCCAATGATGGTTTGCTGTTACACAAACCACTCATTGGCCCCTACAACACAGAGTGGCTAGTGATTATACTATACTTGTTGATGTTTGTTTGTTATTATTGCTGCCCTGGAATTTGGGGAAATTTGTTTTTTGTTTGAACTTTTTATTTTTCAAAAGTATAATTTACTATATGCAAAGATATAGAAAGAATAAAGGATATTCCTTCAAATTGCCGCATTTCTGATTCATTCTTGTTCCATATACATTAGTACAGTCAATACAGTAAAGTGAGGTATTTTTCTTATTCTATGATCAAAAACTGATTTATGTGAAAAATAATTTTAAAAACCTACAAGATAAAACTTCGTCATTTATGTAATGTTGTTAGTGGTTTTTAGGTCAGTGTGTTATGAGTGACAGTGTGTGTTTCTGAGTGAGAATTGTTGCCGGTGTTTTGGTTGAACAAGCTTGTTTTGAGACTTGTATGAAGCGTTTTGGTGGTTTTAGTGAGTTTTGGGGGTGAGATTAACTGTTTTGCAATGATGCAAGTTGGTAATGCACACTACGTGAAGAGTTTTGTTATTGTGGTTTCAGTATTGACCGATGCTTGTTAGCAATCGAGAAAAACTGTAACTCTCCCAGTCACGTCTGACAGAGGCTTTACCAAGGGACCAGGGTGGGAGAGAAAGAGAAAGGTAGGGAGGTTCATGGGACTGAGCAAAGGTATTTTTTAAAGAAAAAGGTACAATGTGAGGCTAATGTTGTTGGGAGGAGGGAGGGGAAGAGGTGATGCAATAGCTGACCTATCCAACAGTTTTCTTACACTTTGTGTGTGTGTGTGTGTGTGTGT
>JACXGI010006077.1:21337-31396 GCA_016801175.1 Esox masquinongy | reverse complement strand
GCCCATGCTGACTCGGGACATTGCTGGCATTCTTCAGAGGGGAGCTGCATTGTGCTGCTGGGATGTTCCCATTCACAGCCACCAGGACGGGAAGGAAGAAGGCGCACGTGAGTGTGTGAGTGTGTGAGTGTGTGAGTGCGTGAGTGCGCGAGTGCCAACTGGAGGACGGCGGACGGGGGACGGAAAGGGGCAATCGGAGGTTGGGGGGGTGGGGTGCGGGTGGGAATTGTCAACATGTTTATTTCATGTTTAAGTTTAGAGGAGTGAAATGCTGTTCAACAGAGGTGACATCACACGCACTCCAACGTTCCATATGACCCAGTTCAATTCCACTGGTTATTATGACCCAATTCTAATTCCATTGAGTTATAATCTGACCGTACTAACAGATTGGGATTGAGAGTCATAGTGACAACAGTTCCTTCCAGTGGATAATCTCACCAGTTGTTGTAATCCCAGTGTGATTTTTCATGTGTTTAGTTCCAACTACAATCATCCCATTGCTCCCATAGATGAGCTTTCAATTTCTAATCGTGAAATAAACCCAAATCGTCCAAACCCAATCTAGCTGTAATACTGGTTTATCCATCACTGAAGCAAACATATACCACGCCCCAAAATATATATATATATTTATCAAAGATTATTAAGTTTGCTTCCTTGGGTCAAACCTTTCGTTTTGTGATAGAATGCCCCCTAGTGGCCTTAGTTCTACAGTGCACAAAGACTCCAGGGTGGCTGACTACAGAGTTCAATGCTTTCCCAGTATCCTAACAAGTCACAACCAGTGACTGAGTGGCCTTTATGCCACACCCTCCATTCTCTAAGAGCACAGACAGATTCAGCAGGGTCACTGTTGTCCCTAAGAGTCACAAGTCCATAACCTCTCCCAAAGCCCATTAGTCAATTAAAGAGGATGTGAAACCTACAGCAGAGGGTAACAAGTTAACTGGGTAACAAGTTGTGGTAAAACACTGTCTGCCATTGAATTACACTGGACAAGGACACCTTTCTCTCTCTCTCGTTCTCTCTCTCTCTCTCTCTCCACATAACTAATCAGGTTCCCTCATGCAGCCCAGAGAGTAGTTTTGAGGAATACAGGAATAGAGAGAGAGAGAGAGAGAGAGACACACACACACACAAACACACACACACACACACACACACACACACACACACACAGCAGGGAAACAATGGAACTAGGGAGAGAGTAATTAATGAGTGTGTAGGAAGAGAGGAAGTTTGCTGCCAGGCTGCCAGAATATAACAGAGATATAAAAGAAGGGGCGCTCACGTTGCATGCGCGAGGGTGCGTGCGTGTGTGGGGGAAGGAGGGGCACCGACAGAGGAGAAAGACTCTCTGTCAGCACTAAACACACACACACACAGACACACACACACACACACACACACACACACACACCACCACCACCACCGCTGAAAGTATAAAAGAGAGCCGGAGGGCATGTTGTTGTAAAAACACTTCCTGTTTCTAACTAGAATAGAGAGAGAGTCATCGAGAGAAACAGACAGAGAGACATAGAGAGAGAAAGGGAGCAAGGGAATACTGAGAAACTGGGAAGAAGACAAAGAGAACAGGGGCATGAATTATCAAAAAGAAATGGAAAAAGAAGGAAAGGAGGGAGGAAAAAGGAATGGGAATTTGGAAGAGCGAAGGCTGGAGACATTTTGTTGAATGCTTTTGGCCTCTCTCGCAGATTCAATATGCTTTAATGACACAGACGACAAGGTCAGTGTTGCCAAAGCGCACATGCAAATTATGAAACTACATCTAAAACAAATATGGGAATAATAAATCATATAAAAACAACAATAAGGATAGCGGATGTAAAAACCAACATTGGCAATAGTTCACAGCATATCTGGAATGCACACACATTAAATATGGACTGTACATACGTTTATTAGAGAGTGAGATGTATACTGTCAGTAACCAGTTTATTAGGTACACCATGAAAAGTATGTGAACAGGGACATATTGTTGTTGTTTTTGTGCAAATTTACCATACTCCCTCATCCACAGTAACTTAGAGTGCAGAGTGCGTACATTTTCAAACCGGTCCTTTGTGGGAATTGAACCCACAACCCTGGAATTACAAGGTCCATTCTCTAGTTGATTACACGGGACCCCACCTCAGTGCCGTGGATCTTAAAGGGATTTCATGACTGGCCAAAAAGCTCCCTCCCTCTTTCTCACACTCTTGCAATATCCCTTCCCTTCTGCCTGTCTTCTTCCTTTCATATAAAATCCATCTACCTGCCTCACTCTCCCTCTCTCTCCCTCTGCCTTCATTTTGTGATCTACTGTTCATTTTATTCTCACCACAAAGCCTCTCTTTCACATCTTTCTCTCTGTCCCTCTCCATCTCCCTCCTCCCTCCCGCTCTTATGCTCTCTCTTTTTCTCTCGGAGTCAAATGGTGTCAGGCACACACACATTCCTCTCTTGACACACTTCATCATCTGTCGATAGAAAAGAGACCTTTCTCCTTCCCTCTCTCTCGTACTCCCTCTCTGTCAATCTCTTTCTGCGCCTCTCTTTCCTGCACTCACTCTGTTTCTTTCTCGCTATCCATCACTCTCTCTGCCTCTCCCTCGACCCCCCCCCATTCTCTAACCACCCGTACTCCTCCCCTATCTGCCCTCTAAAAATCAATATTACAGACACTGCTTGTTATCGCTCAACTGAGAGACCGGTAACGGCCAAAATGAAGGAAGAAACAACCGGCATATATAGCCCATTCACATAGGATTTGCAGCATTTTTTCCCTGAAAGAGAACAGTTAATATGTTTGTATGCTCCCCTTGTATACGGAAAGATGTGTATTCTTTTCTTTTCGAAATGCACACTTCATATAGGCCTTGCTCTTGATGGGAATTCTGGAAGAGGAAGTAGATTATAGATAATGCATCAGACGGGTGAATCACTCAGTGGTCGTGTTGTTTGGTTTATAATCAGACTATTATATTCAGCTGGGATTCTAAAAACCTGTTGGTCAGGTTTGTGGTCCGCTAGTTGAACGGTTACTGGTTAAAGAAGGGCTAGAGACTGATGGAAAATTGCTGATTGGCTCCGACAGACAAGACAAACAGGCCCTCAGGGCGATGTGGCGTCGTGCTGCCGCCCAACGTGGTTTCCTTAGAAACTGGCTATGTAGTACAAAATTCACAAACGCTGACTGTTGATGTTTCGTGCGTGAAAGTGCGTTCAAGACATGTTGGAAAGACAGAGCCTTTCAGTTCCTTTGTGGTTACTGCAGCTTTAAAGCATGTGTTCTGCTTTCTCTTATCAAACTGCAACCCATGACAAGAAAAAACGATGGAAGTCAATCACCTTGTTTGGTCATCTCTTTAAGTTTATCAGTACATCCATTACCCAAAACCACTTTGTCATTCAGCTCTGTTAGTATACTTCGAAAAACACACACATTGTTAGTAAAAGTGAAGATTTGCAAAAGAAGAAAAAAACTTACTGACTTTGTTGCCGACATATCTTTCAGATAGAAAGAAAGTTGGAAAATAATTTATGGCATAGTTAAATTGGCTTTTAGTATGAAAGGGCGTTGAGACACCACAAGCCGCCATAACAGCTTCAATGTGTCTGGAACTATTGGAAGGATACAACACTATTCTTCCACAAGAAATTCCATGATATTGTTTCTGTTGGTGGAAAATGCTGTCATTGGCAAGGCTATAGAATCTCCCATATGTGTTCAATTGGGATGAGCAAGTCTAGCTATCTTCGTCATTGAAGCTTCTGCCAAATGTGCCCCAATAATCATTCTAAATCACTGAAGTCTCTTCAAACCATGATAACCAAAGTAAAAGTTAACTAGGCCTGTCTGTTTTCATATACATGACCGTAAGCAAAAGGGGATGTTAATGATTCCACTCGTCTGTTTTCAATGGACTTCATATCCCACATTTACGCTAGTGTTTTCTTTATTTTGGCAGTTACCTGTGTACCAGACAGTCAGAAAGACCCCTCACACACTCACACACACACACACACACACACACACACACACACACACACACACACACACACACACACTTTTATTGATCTGTCTGGAAAAAAGCTGTCCTCAGTCCTCTTTTTTATTGAGAGAGTGAGGGACAGAGAGAGAGAGAGAGACGTCAGACTACAAGGCTCTGTTTGTGTACCTGTAGGCTTCAACATTAGCTAATCTCTAGACTCAGTACTGCGTTATGTATGTGTGTGTGTGCACGTGTATGTATAATGCAACGCATCAAAGTTACCATTACAAAATTGATGTACTCTATAGATAACATGTCTATATATTAATGAAAAATACATGATTCTGTAAGATACTACATTTTAAATGCAATCTAATGCCGTGGTCGCTTGGCCTAGCTATCAGATTGGTGTAGTGATTTTTTTTGGGTTCTGTAGTAATTCATGCCTGACTGCTATGTATGACATTCAAACAGCTAGGTAACATTTTTAACACCCCCCTGTCTACAGGTTCAGACAACAACATAGTAAACACAAACCTATATCTCTATTATTACACAATGTTATATACTATATACTGAAGGGCCCTACTTTAGACAAGAGCTCTATGGGCCATGGATAACAATAGAGCACTACATAGGGGAAGAGTTCAATTTGGGACACCCGTAAACTGTGGCTGTTGGAATGTAATATTGCGTGTGTGTACAGGTCAAAAATCTCTGCAAGGGTAAACAAACAAGGAAACTCTGACCTTCTTGGGATATTTTGCCTATCCCCCCATGGGAGAAGGAAAGTCTATTTTCAGCTAAGGGGCCATGTCAGTATCATGTCAGTATCAGAATGGCTTCATAAAGTACATTTACTCACATCCAGACATTTGCTTGTGTGATGAGGTGCTGCGGGTGCGAGACAACATTAGTTACAGTATACACCGGGCAGGAAAATGACAACAAACCCACTTGAGTTGATACTCATCCATAAGAACCAATAAGGGCATGGTGATGTATTACTTCTTCTGGACCAATTGCGTCACACATCAGTGTTGCTCCCACGCTGACCAGGGATGTCGGCAGTTGACCTCTGCCCCATGACATGACTGCAGTGCCTTCTCCGCTTTAATTACCCGCTTTGTCCACAACCACAAACTCATCACAAATAGCACTGAAATCAGTCTTTGTGATTCTCCGCGGAGAAAATGGATCACGTTATGAACATTACAGACAGTACATCGTGCAAAATACTAATTACGTCAAAGGACACGTAGGGTAGATATAATGTAGGGGTGAGGTTTTATTTCATATTTGCAGTACTGTCTGGTAGTAAATATGTAAACATACAGCAGTGACGCATTAGAAACCTGAGCCTACTAGCACATCATCTCCTTCGCCCTGTCAGTGTTGTGGTCATCGGGGGCTATTTTCTTTCTGACATCTTTTTTTTAAAGAAACGTGTCTATGGTTGCTGCACTGACTGTTGGTATGTCGGCAAATATTTGACCATCTTGGATAATGTTTTGCTTGATCTTCTGAAGGCAAGTTGTTCTCCTAAACCGTGTCCACTATTGCAGTTTCTTGGTCTTTGAAGAGTCGCTGATGGCCACCTCTGAGTTAGAGAACAGTAAAATCTGTCTCAGTATTTAAACCAGTACAACAGATAATTGTGCTGCTAGACCATGAAATCAGTCTTGATTTACAGTAGTTCATGTACTAAAATGTAATTTGACTTCCTGAGCTTCACTGACAAAATTGATGCCATAAGATCTTACATCTTACCTCCAGATCACAACCCCTCTGATTTAGTCACATGTTCTGCTCTTTTTAACCAGTTTGAACCTGTATCTCTTTCACATGTGATAGACATAGTCTCACGCATGAAGCCTCCTACCTGCCCACAGGATAATTTTCCCTCATGTCTTTTTAAGGAAGTGCTGGACACTACTGGTCTCAGTTTATTGTCCATAATAAATAGCTGCCTCATCAATGGCACTGTCCCGTCCTGTTTTAAACATGCAGTCATCCAGCCCCTTATTAAAAAGCCTAATCTAGACATAACTGTTCGTAATAATTTCTTTCCCATTTCAAATTGCCATTCCTATCAAAAGTTCTAGAGGAAGTTATTTTTTCTCTGCTTTCTTTCTTTTTAAATGAATATTCTGGATAAATTTCAGTCAGGTTTTAGGGCATGCCATAGCATTGAGTCAGCTCTTCTTAAGGTGTTAAATGATTTATTGTTGTTTTGGGACAATGGAAATTGTTCTATTTTAATTCTGCTTGATCTTAGAGCTGCCTTTGACCATATGATTATATCATTCTTCTAGATCATCGTAAGCTAGAAGTCGGCATTCAGGGTACTGCCCTTAAGCTGTATACATCATGTTTGAGACACAGGACAATTTCTGTAAACATCAGGAATTTCTCCTCCTCCTCTGCATCAATCACCTGTGGGGTACCTCAAGGCTCTGTCCTAGGCCCTACAGCATCTTATTCTCGTTTTATATGCATCTTTCAGAAATACAACATCTTTTTCCATTGCTATGCCAATGACACACAGTTGTACCCTCCCCTGAAACTTGGTGAAAAGAAATCTCTGAAATAACTCTATGATTGTCTTAGAGACATAAAAAACTGGCTAACTAAAAACGTTCTTCAATTAAATAACACAAAAACAGTTAAATAACACATAAACAGAAGTTGTTGTATTTGGCCCCAGAGACTCCACCAAAATTATTATTAATAACTTAGGGCCTCAATCTATTGATGTACATAGCTAAAAAAAAACTGTGTTATTTTTTATTCTGATCTCAAATTTGATAAACAAGTTAAGGCTGTTGTCAGAAGTAGCTTTTTCCAGCTCCGGGCCATTGCCAAATTGAAACCCATTCTTACTTTTAAGGAAACTTTAAAGGATTTGGAGACAGTTATTCATGCATTCATTTTCTCCCGTCTGGACTATTGTAAGTCTTTGTATATGGGACCCTGTCAGTCTTCCTTGTCCCGCCTTCAGCTTGTCCAAAAGGCAGCTGCTAGGCTTTTAACCGGTACAAAGAGAGAGAGCATCACCCCTCTGTTGGCTTCTCTCCACTGGCTACCTGTTAAATATAGCTTTTATTTTAAGGTTGTTTTATTTGTTTTTAATGCACTGCATGGATCAGCACCCTCCTATATTTCTGACCTCCTTATCCACCACTCTTCCTCAAGGACACTTAGGTCTTCCAGCCAACTGCTTTTGTGCGCTCCAGAGTCCCGAGTAAAGTTTAAAGGAGACCTACATTTTCTGTTGGTGCTCCAAAGATGGGGAATAGCCAACCTTTATATATTAGGTCCTCCACTAGTAGTGACATTTTTAAATCTCACCTAAACACCTGCAAATGGGTAGGACGTTGTGTTAATGTCTGTCATGTCCTATGAAAGTATGTTTAGTTAGCTATATGTTTTATGTATGTTTTTCTTTTACCTGTCCTAGACACTTCATTGTACAGCACTCTGGTTGACACTTGTTGTTTTTAAATGTGCTTTATGAATAAATGTAACTTGACAGTGTTTCAGAGGTTTATTTACCAGTTGTCCCTGTTGAAGATTCAAATGATTGAGCTCACAGTAGATCTAGACAGATTTGACAGAATGTGCCAACCAGCTTTATAGTTTATTACATGGTCAATGACTGTTGCTTGAATCTCATCAGATATGACTCTGGGTCTTGTTCCCCTCTAAGAGCCTCGTCCACCTTTCTACTCTCAAGTGTCCCCTACCTCTCCCTCTCCAAGCTTCCATTGTGTCTGCTACCCAAATTAAATTCACTTTTAGTCAATTTTGTAATCAGTGAAGACATTCTATTTAGAGTTACAAAATAATTGCTAAAAGTTATGTAAATGGATTTAGGGATTTGATCACTGCTTTTATGATGCAAATACTCATGTCAACCTTTTTGGAAAAAAGATGTATGCTACTGAGTAAAATGGGAATGTTTGGGACCCCAAAAGGACAACAAAAAGGTAAGTGTGTGTGTGTGTGTGTGTGTGTGTGTGTGTGTGTGTGTGTGTCGTTAATGTTATTGCTATGGTATGATGTGATTCTACTGCCACCTGTTGGTAAATGTTGGCAGTTTTGCAGTTTTTCTAGATTGCTTAGCCACAGTTTTTCACAACTGCTAAGACAATGTCTCTGAATGTGTATCTCATTTTCTCAAAATTATAAACACACATCTCAAAATTTACACCATATCGATTGAAATGCAGACCTCTCACAAAATTACACATTATACTCATAATCATATTGTCCATCATATACACTAATGAGCCAAAACATTATGAATAAGATTATGACAAGGGCACATGTCAAGGACTGGGTTGATTAGATGGTAAGCGGACAATCAGTTATTGTAGTCACTGTGTTTGTTGCAGGAGAAATGGACAGGAGTAAAGACCTGACTTTGACAAGGATCACATTTTTATGGCCTGGCAACTAGGTCAGAGCATCTTTGAAACAACAAGGCTTGTGGGGTGCTCCCGGTCAGGATCTTGGAGCAGTGAAAAAAGGTTGCCTGGTCCGATGAGTCCCATTTTCTTTTACATCATGTGGATGGATGTGTATGTGTGCGCCGTTTACCTGGGGAAGTGATGGCACCAGGATGCATATTGGGAAGATGACCAGCCGGTGGAGGGAGTGATGCTCTGGGCAATGTTCTGCTGGGAAACCCTGGGTCTGGGCATTCATGTGGATGTCAATTTGACACATGCCACCTACCTAAACATTGTTGCAGACCAGGTACACCCCTTCATGTCAGTGGTATTCCCTGTTGGCAGTGGCCTCTTTCAGCAGGATAATGTGCCCTGCCACACAGCACACATTGTTCGGGAATGGTTTGAGAAACATAATGAAGAGTTCAAGGTGTTGCCCAGGCCTCCAAATTCCCCAGATCTCAAACCGATTGATCATCTATGGGATGTACTGGACCAACGGCGGCTCCACCTAGAAACTTACAGGACTTGAAGGATCTGCTGCTGTCTTGGTGCCAGATACCACAGGAAACCTTCAGGGGTCTAGTAGAGTCCAATGTTTTGGCTCATCAGTGTACAACTAATGCAAAATCATTTTCAGTCGTTTTCTAGATATGAAACGTTAACTTTGTTTTTTTAGAAGCATAAAATGAATTTACTCTACCGAATACCCCCTTGCACACTGCAGGGAGAAATTAAACATATAAAAAGGTGTTAATGGATCAATTACCATAAGGTGTTCCAGACTTTCCCCTACACATTTATCACTTTACATGATATTACAGTCTATACATTATGTGTAGAGGGTATGCTGAAGTCTACAGAAATCAAATAATTACCATAATTGTTCCTATTTTGGGGGGGGGTGGTTGTACTGTAATTCAAATGCAGAAAATTGATGCAACAGTGAAAAAGCTCAGGTTTGATTGCACTTATCATGGAATTCTCAAGACCGATCACAGGACCCCTTAACTACTCAGTATAAGTTCTTTATTGAGTTTTACAGGCAGCATGGAGAGGTGTTTTGCTAAGCACGGATCTCTACATAAGTAAAGACACCTTCCCGTTATATAGGAAGCACCAGAGTTTAGAACACAAAACAACATTGTAAATGCAACATTCAAGGACATATATTGTGCCAGAGAACAAGACCTTCAAAGGAACATTCCAGAATCCTTCATACAAGCTTCTCCCAGACAGCTCATTATAAGTGAAGAGTTCACAACATACTGTATGTCATTAACATGTGGTCTCCATTTATTCACCACCTATGACCTACGGTCCTATAGTGTTTAAAACAATGTACAGTCATTTGGGTTAGGGACAATCCCATAGGTAAATATCACACATATGGATTGTCTGTTATACTGACAAATAAATTATACTGACTTACAGTATACAGGCTACAGCATACCCACTTAGATAAAGGATATTTCTCACACATACTCTCAGCCCAGCTTGCCTCATTGTCATACCGTAACGTACCAAAACATGGTCACGTGCTGTGGCAAGAATATAATTAAAGATCATTCTTCCTCTACCCCACCCTCTCATGTTCATCTTTCCTC
>JACXGI010006077.1:0-21237 GCA_016801175.1 Esox masquinongy | reverse complement strand
ACAATATTTATTGAATTATTCCCATAATGTTAGCCTAGTCAAGAAGGTTTCACACTCAAAACCCTGGTTATAACAAAGACAAAAGACCCAATGTGATCATTAATATTTGGAAAATATTTACATGATCTTTAGAGACAACTGTTTGCCATTTTTCTCTACTCTGTCATTTTTCTTTAGTAGCCTAGTTTACTCTGATTTTCAACCCTGGTGGAAGATAATAATAATCATGGATAATGATCAGTAGCAGACTGGTTAATCTGGTGTACGGGGAGAATGCCCAGTGGGCCTGTCATCCTGGAGTGCTTTTTTTTGTTTTGTCCCAATGCATGCTGTTTGACTTGGTCAAGGACTGGGTGTGGGGTAACTATGACTACCTATGGGGTAACTATGGCTACCATGACTATGACCCTGACTACCATGCTCACTGCCAACCTGCACCCCTTTTGCCCCAGTGAACCACACCCAGGAAAGTGCAGAAAAGTTGACATAATCACTACGCTGCATGAATAAAAATGTTCAAGGATTGAGCTGAGAAGCTGCGACAGGAAAATATCCATAGAGTCAGGTGAACTTGAAGCAGTGATGGGGAGGGAACCAGAGCAGGGAGGCATACTAAGGAAACACTGATATTTTACGAGGGGAAAAAATTACATTCCCCAGGTTGTTGTTTCTTCAGTGACATGCTACTTCTATTAGACAGCCCTTGATACAGCTTTTCCACCTTTTATCCATTTCTTCATATCCAGGTGATGGAATTAAAGAATATGATGGTCCAGGCCAGCTGCAGTGACAAGATGTGATTGATACAGTCACAGAGAAAGGTGAGCTGTTGAAAAAGGTGCCCTTCCAATAAGTAATGGAGCTGTGGGGCCGGTTTGGGTGAAAGTCTGTGTCCTTCCCTGATTAAAATTACTAATTCGGTACCATGACCCCCTTGACCCAACAGACCTGAACATTCCGGGCCCCGTAAACCCAACAGTCATCCTGACCCACGACCACAACGGCCTCTTCTCCCTACTTGGCAGGCACATATCATGCCCAGATAGACCCCGGGGGCGTTTCATCCATGTACATCACTCTGGTCCGGGAGGACCTTTATTTTAGATTCGGCACATGTCCCTCGCAAGGTCTGTGCACTGGCCTGCTACGTGGATATATAAACATGCATTTTTTAATTCCCTAATTGTAGCTTTTTGGAGAAATTAACGTACTTATTGCCCCCCCCCCCCAGAATTGGATGCAACTTCAACACAAAACGCACAAAGTTTGTGTTGTCTTCGGTGGTACAACTATTGGGGCGAAGTAACTGTGTCAGTCAATGGTTGATATGTTGGCAGCGGCATAGTCTATTCTCAGTTAGTAGTAAGATAGCTGACTGTTATTTGTTGTATCACCAACTCTGTCCTCCACCAACGCTGCTGTGGTCTTATTGGCCAAGTAGCGCTCTCGTCCAACTTACCCGGCTGAGGACTTGTCATAGTGAGTCGCACGTCTCTGTGTTTTAGAGGCTGTAGACATGACCAACTTTATATTTATTAAGGGTTTTGAGTTTTCCTTTACAACTCAGTTATACTACCTGATGAATTTCTATGGATAACACATTTGTTTGCATTGATTTGTATGAGGCAGCTAGCTCACAAGTTGGTTTCAGTAACAAACAAAAAAAATCCAGTTTATGCCCGACTAAAATGGAAACCATAAAAATGCTACCTACTTTAAAATGTTATCGCTTTAAAATACTTATACATGTATTCCACGTGTTTATAATTTCTACCTCTTAAACAATATCAAATAACATAGCAATTCTGGGTATCACTACTTACAACCAATATCTCGCAGCCATATGGTTAAATACGGAGTTCTGTTGTTTAGTGAAGTGTAGAATATTGTTTAGAATAGCAAACATTACAGGAATGTATCTATCGAATTTGATGCGGAAAACGACTAATTCATTTATCAAATGAAATCGGATATAGCAATTTTTTGTTTGTGTTCCTGCAACATTTTTAGCCCCCTTTCAATCAGACATCAGTTATCATCATTAAGTTAGTCAACATCATTATAATTAAATCAAGAAATAGGTTTATTTTAAAATAGGTTTATGTAACAATTAAAGAGACAATGACCCTTGGAAATAATCTCTCATATACATATATTTTTCAAATAAAACAAATACAGAGAACAGAAAATAAATATTTAAATTAAGTGCACAATGTTGAATTAGCGTGTGTTGAGTTGGTAAGGGTGAAGCAAAAACTCCCTTTTTCCTAAGCGGAAGTAAAGTAGCATTAATAGTTAGCAGAGGGCGCAAGTCCATATCTTTGTAATTGCAATCCATTTTCACAGACAAAAAGTTCATCAGTTGACTACATTTTGGTATGTTATCAACGTACGTGCTAATTGGCTAACGTATCCTTCGGCATGTGCAGTTTCATTCATTAAAGTTTTGGCCCATGAAAATAGATGGAAATGCCATTTTCCATCAATGTATTATTGTCAATTTAAAAGGATTGGAAATCATGGATACAGGAAGTCAACTCGGAGGTGTTCGGTTAAAAAGACATTTCAATTGAGGCCTCAATAACAATCTGCACAGTGCAAAATAAACCCATTCTAATTTGGTGAACATTCTCTAGGATGGATCAATTTTGCCACACCCTCGTGTCAAATTTATTATATTAGTTTAATGGCATACTCTTGCACTACTTGGCAGCATATCCTATCCCAAATACAACACACGTTAAAGGACTTCCAGCTGAAAAACAGCAAAAATAACAAATACCCCTGAGATTTTTGGCAACACTTCATGATCTAAACATCAAAATATATAGCTAACCACACTGCATATAATGTTTCTTCACTTTCACAAATAATGCACATGATTGAAATGCTGAAGGATTGCAAAAAGGCACATTGAAGAGTATGCCATTAAACTAAAGTAAGTGGTGTGGTCTTGACACACTTCAATATCAAGTTCTGTAGCGAGTTTCAAGCCGCTCAGTACTGCGTATTAAGTACCTCAGAGGCCTAACGTGGTGTAGCGGTCTTAGCCGCAGCCTCTGGAATACATACCAGTGTTCCCACACCAATTTGGGAAATGGATCAAGGTTAATTAGTACCTCAAGAAAAAAAGGCCCGTTGCAAAGGAAACATCCCCGTTCAAGTCTTGACATACTCCAATATCTTCCTACTTAGTCTTTGGGTGAAGGTGAATCCATAACGCCTTCATTTTCCACAGAGTTATTGAGCATCATGGGCGAACACATCAGGATCAGCAGGACTCTTTTGCAACCCTTTTGAAATCTGAATCAAGGTACCAGCAGTCGGCTGCTGAACTGAGTGTGATTCCACATCAGGACAATATTTTCCTAATTGAAAAGCTGAACACTTAAACATCCCAGGCTTCAAGAACACTGCAAGAACAGCGATCACAAGTAGCAGGACCACAAGTGAAACCACAAGTGGCACACATTGGAAAACATGTCTGCCCACTTCGGACTGCTTTGCTTTAACAGTGAGAGTGACCGCTTTTGGATCTCCTATATGTCTATCAGTATTTGGTCCGGGGAAACATAGGTATGTCCCCTGGTCAGAACTGTGCACATTGGTGAGATTGAGGGTAAGATCTCCCCGTCTGTAACCTTTCGTGGGCACAGATACTCTGCCCTCAAACCCAGGACCATAAGTTACATTTCCTGTTGTGACAATATGCACAATTTGTCCATTTTTTGTCCATTTAATGTATTTCTCAATCTCCTTGGACAGTTTGTCAATTAAGCTGTGGCATGGAAGGGTCACACTGTCCCCAACAAAAGCATATTTTTCAATGGGCGACAAAACATTTAGTTCTCCCTCCTGCAAAAATGTACCATTGCAGTACACCTCAAACCATCCACTGTCGTTAAAATCAACCAAAGCTATGCTGAGATACAGAGATTCATTCACACGTTTTAACCGGTCCTCAAACCCCCACTCTGTGAGGAACCCAGTAACGTGATCATATCCAGCGACCAATCTAGAAGAATCTTTATATTCTTTAAATCCAGTCGCCTGACGATGTTTCCATTCAATTGTCCCGTCGCATGTTCCCACGAAGTTCATTGTAACATTATCGTTCAAAACAACTGTAGTTGCAGGAAGTATAAAACGTAAGGATTCCGTAGGTGGAATAAAAAACAGTAAAAAACAAAAACAGCCTTTTTTAAAGAACATCTCATCATTGTTAGAGCTGGTGCCCGCGCAGTGCCTTAGTCCGATCTTTGACAACTCCACAAAATAACTAAATCGATTAAACTTCACTTTCTGACAGAGTGCGATGCCGATGGTCCTCTTTCGTAACATTACTTCACAGAAAAATCCAACTAGCGAAATGTTTGCTTAACGAACACACTTTATTAAACACACAATATTTCCTTAATGTACAGCCCGCGTTAATATTAGTAATGGGTACTGGCAAAACAAGTATAAACCGGTATCAACTGGTATCAACACACTCCAGAGCCTTGACCACACCGCGAAGTGCAGATAAACGCGTCTTAAGTTTTCCCCCTTCACCCTTTTTGGGTTTGCAAAAAGCGATTACGTATTTTGTGGGCGGAGCAAACCTTGTGTTGTCAGACCTCTTAACATAGGAACGTAGATCATCTAGACGCCTTCTCCAATTATTTTAATAGTTTGTCTATACGGCGTCTATACGAAAGAAAAAATCAATGCATACAAATCTCTTGATGCATACACTTTCGTACTTTGTGGTCATGTCCGGGACCTTAAATATCGAGATTTGTCGAATTACTTCTGTGTATTACGGACCGATGTAATATACAGATGTGTAAGCCGCCTAGCCCAAAATTGAATACTTCACTTGCACATACATATATACTTGTACAAAGCACTTGCACATACATATATACTTCACTTGCACATACATATATACTTGTACTAAACATTTGCGCATACATGCATAATTCCCTTGCGCATACATCTATATACTTCACTTGCACATACATGCATTCTTCACTCGCATATACATATACAGTATCTCACAAAAGTGAGTACACCCCTCACATTTTTGTAAATATTTGAGTATATCTTTTCATGTGACAACACTGAAGAAATGACACTTTGCTACAATGTAAAGTAGTGAGTGTACAGCTTGTATAACAGTGTCAATTTGCTGTCCCCTCAAAATATCTCAACACACAGCCATTAATGTCTAAACCGCTGGCAACAAAAGTGAGTACACCCCTAAGTGAAAATGTCCAAATTGGGCCCAATTAGCCATTTTCCCTCCCCGGTGTCATGTGATTCGTTAGTGTTACAAAGTCTCAGGTGTGAATGGGGAACAGGTGTGTTAAATTTGGTGTTATCGCTCTCACAAGCCCTCATACTGATCACTGGAAGTTCAACATTGCACCTCATGGCAAAGAACTCTCTGGGGATCTGAAAAAAAGAATTGTTGCTCTACATAAAGATGGCCTAGGCTATAAGAAGATTGCCAAGACCCTGAAACTAACCTGCAGCACGGTGGCCAAGACCATACAGCGGTTTAACAGGACAGGTTCCACTCAGAACAGGCCTCGCCATGGTCGACCAAAGAAGTTGAGTGCACGTGCTCAGCGTCATATCCAGAGGTTGTCTTTGGGAAATAGATGTATGAGTGCTGCCAGCATTGCTGCAGAGGTTGAAGGGGTGGGGAGTCAGCCTGTCAGTGCTCAGACCATATGCCGCACACTGCATCAAATTGGTCTGCTTGGCTGTCGTCCCAGAAGGAAGCCTCTTCTAAAGATGATGCACAAGATAGCCCGCAAACAGTTTGCTGAAGACAAGCAGACTAAGGACATGGATTACTGGAACCATGTCCTGTGGTCTGATGAGACCAAGATAAACTTATTTGGTTCAGATGGTGTCAAGTGTGTGTGGCGGCAACCAGGTGAGGAGTACAAAGACAAGTGTGTCTTGCCTACAGTCAAGCATGGTCTGGTCTGGGGCTGCAGAGTGCTGCCGGCACTGGGGAGCTACAGTTCATTGAGGGAACCATGAATGCCAACATGTACTGTGACATACTGAAGCAGAGCATGATCCCCTCCCTTCGGAGACTGGGCCGCAGGGCAGTATTCCAACATGATAACAACCCCAAACACACCTCTAAGACGACCACTGCCTTGCTAAAGAAGCTGAGGGTAAAGGTGATGGACTGGCCAAGCATGTCTCCAGACCTAAACCCTATTGAGCATCTGTGGGGCATCCTCAAACTAAAGGTGGAGGAGCGCAAGGTCTCTAACATCCACCAGCTCCGTGATGTCGTCATGGAGGAGTGGAAGAGGACTCCAGTGGCAACCTGTGAAGCTCTGGTGAACTCCATGCCCAAGAGGGTTAAGGCAGTGCTGGAAAATGATGGTGGCCACACAAAATATTGACACTTTGGGCTCAATTTGGACATTTTCACTTAGGGGTGTACTCACTTTTGTTGCCAGCGGTTAAGACATTAATGGCTGTGTGTTGTGTTATTTTGAGGGGACAGCAAATTTACACTGTTATACAAGCTGTAGACTCACTACTTTACAATGTTGCAAAGTGTCATTTCTTCAGTGATGTCACATGAAAAGATATAATCAAATATTTACAAAAATGTTCAGGGGTATACTCACTTTTGTGAGATACTGTATATGCGAGTGAAGTATATATGTATGTGCAAGTGAAGTATTCAATTTTGGCCTAGGCGGCTTCTCATAGATGTAGGCTAATACACAGCGACAAGGACAAAAACGCAGTTATACAAGACGTGGGCTAAAATAAGTAGTTGTGTGTAAAATGCAATCCGTACGCGTAGAATTTCAATTTGTGCAGGACTGAGATCCACACGTTTTTCATGTATTTGTAAATCTTTGTTTTTTGTGGGATTTGAATGTGTATTTCGTGTTCACAGATCGCAAATTTACCTACGGATTGTCAATCTTCTCATACAGATTTTAAATTTACGCACAGATTGTCAATGTGCTCGCACGGATTGTCACTCTCTTCATACAGATTGCACATTTACACACGGATTGAACATCTGTTCACACAAATAATATTGCGACATATCTAATGCCATATTCTAATATCAGTAATTTTTGTTTGCAATTCTCAACCTTTTGCTTTCAAGAAGTTTGATTTTGATCTCAAGAACCAATTTTTCACTTTTGTTTGAAAGTGTTGTTCAAAAAAAACAAACATGGGTATTACAGAGACAGAGGTATACAACTGATATCAATTTATAATGTAAACAATATTTTATCGTAAAAATATTGTTCTAAATGCTTCTGAAAGGCAAACTTGTACTGTTGAATGTAATACTTGGCTAAAAAAGTATCAGATTAATTGAAAAGGCGGCCCTTTTGTTATTAAAGATATTGTTATCATTTTAACCCAAGAAGACACCCTACTGGTCAAATTTTAGAACATCCCAATTTTTCTGTTTTTCATTGCAATGTAAGCAGTTCAGCTCTAGTAACTTTTCTAAGGTAAGTGGTAACTGCCAGAGATTTAAAAAAAAGTTAAGGTTACAAAAACTGAAAAACAATGTACATTTCAGAGTTGGTAAAAAAATATATTTCAGGGGACAAGTAATGGGTTAACAACTTATAGCTCTTCTGCAGCAATTGAAGCAAATTAAGCCTGGAAAGTTGCTAACAATTCCTCCAGGTGTTCCAACTTTTGCTGATTACTTACAAACCCCCTGTCTGTATAAAAGTGCTGTCGAAACAGACTGTGTTATTGCGCCTTCTTAAGAATTACTTGGACAGTATTGTACTCCAAGAAGTAGTATATTGCTATCATAATGGCGAGAACAAGGCAATAAACAAAGGAAGACACCATTATAACCCTTAAGTGTAGGTCTTTCCTTCAGAGAAATTGCAAAGAAAGCCAAGATGTTAGTGAGTACAATTTCCTACACCATCAAAAGGCACTTCCTGTCAATTTTCCTACACCATGGAAACTGACAGGAAGAAGTATGGCAGACCCAAAGCCACAACCGATTCAGAAGACAGGTTTCTGAGAGTCAACAGCTTGCATGATAGACGGCTCACAGAACAGCAGTTTGAAGCACAGCTTAACACTGGTTGAAGTAAGCAAATCTCAGTTTCAACTGTGAAGAGAAGACTTCAAGCTGCAGATTTGACAGGTCAAGTGGAAGCACGAAAGCCATTGATAAGATGGCAAAATAAGAAAAAGAGGCTTGCCTGGGCCATGAAGCACTGCCAGTGGACTACTGCAGACTGGAAGGTCTTACGGACCGATTAATCAAAATGCCCCAAGCAGGAGTAAGGGTGATGATCTGGGGCTCTTTTGCTGGATCCGGAGTCAGCAACTTGCACAGAGTGAGTGGCACCCTGAACCAAAACGTCTACCACAGCATTTTGCAGCGCCATGCAATTCCCTCTGGTGTACGCCTAGTTGGTCAGGGGTTTATCCTACAGCAAAATAATGACCCAAAACATACCTCCAGACTCCAGAAAGTACCTTACAAGAAAAGAACAGTAGGCTTCAATCATGGAATGGTCGGCACAGCTTCAGACTAAAACTTTAAGCTGGTTTGGGATGAACTGGGCAGTAGGGTGAAAGCAAAGCAACCTACAAGTGCAACACATTTGTGGCAACGTCTGCAACAGTTTTGGGAAGACCTTTCCCAATGTTATTTGATTTCCATTGTAGAAGGAATGCCACAAGTGTGTTGAACTGTTACATCTGCAATATGTGGCTACTTTGATGAGTCAAAAATGTAGATTACATTTTGTTAAACAAAACAATTCCATTATTTATTTTGTTTCCAAATGTTTATTTTTTCTATGCCTTAATTTCAGAGTACATTAAAACATTCAACTGTGTGAATTTCAATAAAAACTGTAAATTGGAAATTGAAGTGTTCAAAAACGTTTAGTGTACATTACATTCATAGCAAATTCTGAATTGGAAAAATCAATCCAGAACACTTTGGAATAAACACAATCCCAAACATCATCAGTTTCATCACATGTTACAAAAAGAATAGTAAGAGTTAATATTAGCGTTGTATCACACTAGTTTGCTTCTTTAAAGGATAACGCTTTTGAATAATCTTGTATCTAGACCGAAGATACTGTCTCTGTAGCTAACCCTAACATAGTTGTCACTCCTACTGCTAGATCCTAAAGTAGCTGTCACTCCTACTGTACTGCTAGAGCTGAGCCTCTAACAAATGCTGAGCCTCAAACATAGCCTTCCCTCCAGATTTCAGATGTAAGAGTAATTCTACTTACAGATTTTGCAGATATATACACAACATATTACACATCCCGCTTAAAATGGGAGGATTAAAAAAATAGGTTCGTAAACCAGAAAAGTTGCAGAATGCATCTTAAACTGACAAAAACTACAGTCTAATTTCCTAGGTAGGTAAATATTGATTACAAATTATTGACATTGTCCTTACATAACATTTGATTGAAGAAATCTTTGTAGCTTGGCAATAAACATGGGAAATAAGCCTGTAGATTGTGTTAGTTAAAGATGCATCCCGCAACTATTCAGGACAATCAAACCATTTTCTTAAACTTCCCATTTTAGGCAGGATGTGTTATATGTTGTAAATATCTGCACAACATGTACAGTAAGTAGGATTACTCTTACCTCCGAAACCAGGAGAGCAGGCTATGTTTGAGACTATGCGTCTAGCAGTAGGAGTAACAGCTGTGTTAGGATTAGCTACAACTAAAATAAGATACAACAGCGCTACTTTCCTGAAAGTCATGGAACCCATATTTAATGGTAGAACATTCTTTGTTACAATTGAAGCTGCCATTTCCTGGTGTGTCTTGATGATTCAGACTTTTGTCGTTACATTCATTGGCAACATCTTTGGTCTAGTTTTATTGTGCAACTGAGCCGACTACAAAAGTGTCATTCCAATTTGATTTACTTAAATGAGTAACAAGACATTGTGTAATTACTAAAACATAAATCATATGTAATTACACACTTGGAATAACCACCTACAGGATGTTTTATAATTACAAGTATAATAACCTGTACTGATAAATCATTCTATAGTAATTAAATGTAATCCCTGTGGTATTACATTGTTGTAAATAAAGGTGTTTAAATATGTATTTAAATATGTAATATGTATAAATATGTATTTACATAGAAGTTACATAGTAATAAGTGTCAACTTAAGGGAAAGTGTTACCCAAAGTCCATATTTTACCCCCAGTAATGTCTTTATAGATGTTGTTCCATGCTGATAGTACAGACGGTTTTGAGATTGAGTTCCTAAGTAAGACAGATTGTATCTTCTGATTACTAGTTTTACAGTTATTCAATAAACAACCATAGTCGATGTATGTACCCTTTGTGTTAATAGACTGCACTATAGTTTTTACCCATGGGACCTCTTAGTAAAACTAACACCACTGGTAATTGCATTAAAGACAATAGCATATTCTTTTGGAGGCATAGGAAAGTTATATTCATTAGGAAATTCAGAATGGATTTTTATTTTGTTATTCTCATTCATTAACTGACCTATCAATAAATATTGCGGTCAATCCATCTTTGTATGAATAATGACCTAAGATTTCAAATGTATTGATAAGATTTCTTTAAGATGATTATTATTTTTCAATATGAAAAATGATTTTATCAATTTTCTTACAGACTAACTGTGGGACATCTGAAGCCATGGCTTGGTAAATTACTTGAGATAAAGCATCAGCTTTTGTTAATAATAATCTTCAAAAGATGGATAGGTCCCAATTTAACCCATCAGGTCTAAGGCTAAACTTGAACGAGTGCGAGCTTATTGCCATTCATGCCTGCCCATTAGAATAGTTACATTATGTCCCTATAAAAAGCAGAAAGTTTGTCCTGGATATCTTTAGCTATTCCTCCTAAATACGTTACAATGATCAGTCAAAATAATCCCTTGTTTCAAAGTGACAATTGCATCTGATTTTGGCCTTCCTTTATATTACAATGAAATGCTATACATCTGCAGAATCTCAGCTACAAAGACAACTAGCCTTTGTGTGATAACATGACAAAGCCAATAAATCTAAATACGTAAGCATACATATTTCTTTTTTATTGTGTAAAAATAGCAAACTATAACAAATGAGAAAGTAAAAATAACATTGGGAGCCCTCCAGGTATAAATTAGTTTAAAACACATATTATCTGTGGGAAAAACACATGTCATTTCTGGGACAGTCCAACACGAGTTACCTTTTTATCCCAGCAGATTTTTTCCCAGACTCATTTTATTTGAAGGGTTTACCATGAGGGCACTAGAGGGCACACTCACCCCACTGGCCTTCAGAAGATGTACTCTCTTGAGGAAGTGGAGAAGTGGAGGAGTGGGGAGTTTAGTTGGGTTGAAAATGTGTGGTTTGGCTTATCCTAAAATAAGAAATGATTTTGTCATGTATTGTACATTGTCATTACAAAAGCTGTAAAACCATATTTACCATTCTGTCAGAGCTGGCTACTAAATGAATTAGCTCTCCCATTGCCAATCAACTAATTAATGGTGTGAATGATGAATGCTGCTGTTGCTTACTCATATTGATATACTGTACAGTGGAACGTTTTTCCCCCACAGAACAAACCTTTATCATAATCATCATAATTGGTTTATTATCACTACTTTACCTGAATCCTTAAAAACAAAAACACAAACTTGGCGACAAATGTTGAGTGATCAAATATGAGTAGTAGGAAAAGCCGGGATAATAAAATAAATAAAAGAAGTAGAATTTTCTGCAGTGGCCGAGATCTCAATCAGCTGATCTCAACCCGATCGAGCATTCATTTCATTTGCTGAAGACAAAACTTAAGGCAGAAAGACCTGGAAAAGCATCACAAAGGAGGAAATCCAGCGTTTGGTATTGTCCATGCGTTCCAGGCTTCAAGCAGTCTTTGCCTGCAAAGTATTCTCGACAAAGTATTAAAAAATGTATTTATTAATGATTGTGTTAATTTGTCCAATTACATTTGGCCCCTGAAATAAGAGGACTGTGTATGAAAATGATAGCAATTGAAAAACGTTTCATACGATACTTTTGTTCAACCCCTTGAAGTAAAGCTGAAAGTGTGCCAGACCTGGCAGTTCCATAATACAGTAGAAGGGGGTTATAAATGTGGCAGGCAAATATTGGAATGCCTCATAAATCCTGAACTGTGTGTACTGGGATGTGCCACCATTCCAAATATCTGGCAATGAGGCTGTAACGTCTGCTCCGCGTGGCACAGCGGCTCCCCTTCCTCTCCGGCGCTCCACCTTGCCAGTGTACTAACCACCGGCAGGAGAGTGATGGCAGCAGCGCATCTCGAGGACACAGCTGTTTCCAATCACTGTTTAGTTGTGTTTATATACTGTTGTTTATATACTGTTGTTGTGGGATCACTGTAAGGTGTGTGAGAAGTGCCCCGACAAGCCAGCCACATCTATGGCAGGTGCTGCAGGAAGAATTGGGTGAAATGTCACCTGAGTATCTGGAAAAACTGATCGCTAGAATGCCAAGGATCTGCCAAGCTGTCATTGCTGCACGTGGAGGATTTTTTGATGTGAACTCTTTGAAGTAGTTTAATTTTTTTTTCAAATTGTAATAGTAATTTCAGTGATTTAATTATAAATGTCCCGACTATACATTGTGATGATTTGAATGCCACTTTAGTGAAAAAAGTACCAATTTCTTTCCATAAGAGCAACATCTGTACATTATTCCAAACTTTTGGCTGCCAGTGTATGCTTACACTGTTCCCCTTGACACATTTTACAGTTTTTTTGACAGATGCCCTGACAATTCAGGCACCAACTATTTGGCTTCCCTTCTCAGACCTCTTTTACTGTAAAAGAGGTAATGACAAAATAATTCCTTTCATAGACTGGTTATGCTGATACTACAGAGTTCAAGGTTTTCAAAAAAAGTAATTTTTACTTAATTCTTAAGTCCACACTGATGCAGTCCCCACTGTCTAACAGATAAATGACTGCCTACATTCACATTACAGCATTTTGTTTACTTTTGCAAAGGCACATACGGTGTTGAGCAGAAACACTCCAGTTCTCCAGCCCTTCTACTTTGAATGAAATGAAAAATGACAAGAAATTTCCAGAACTCCCATCCCTCCGAATGAGTTTAAAGCTACAACCCTGTTTCCGAAGAAGTTGGGATGCTGTGTGAAATGTAAATATAAACAGAATGCAATGATGTGTAAATCATTTAAACCCTATATTCAATAGAAAATAGTACAAAGACAACATATCAAATGTTGAAACTGAGAAATGTTATTGTTTCTTGAAGAATATATGCCCACTTTGAATTTAATGCTAGCAGAGGCAACAAAAGACTAAAGAGGTTTTGTAATGCAAAAAAACAAACCTGGTGGGACATGTCACCACTAATTAGGTTAATTGGCAACAGGTCAGTAACATGATTGGGTATAAAAAGAGCATCCCAGAGACGATGGGGAGGGGTTCACCACTCTGTGAAAGTCAGGCAAATAGTGCAACAATTTTAGAATAATGTTTCTTAACGTAAAATTCCAAAGATTTTTGGGATCTCATCATCTACGGTACATAATATCATTAAAAGATTCAGAGAACCCAGAGAAATCTCTGTACGCAAGGGACAAGGCCAAAAACCAGTATTGTATGGCCGTGATCTTCAGGCCCTCAGGCGGCACTGCATTAAATACAGACAAGATTCTGTAGTGGAAATCACTGCATGGGCTCAGGAACACTTCTGAAAAACACTCTTTGAACATTGTACGTCGCTGCATCCAAAAATGATCTCATCCCGATCGAGCATGCATTTCACTTCCTGAGGACAAAACTTAAGGCAGAAAGACCCACAAACAACAACTGAAGACAGCTGCAGTAAAGGCCTGGCAAAGCATCACAAAGGAGGAAACCAAGCATTGGTGGTGTCCATGCACTTCAAGCAGTCATTGCCTGCAAAGGATTTTCAACAAAAAATTTTAAATGAACATTTTTATGATTATGATTGTGTTCATTTATCCAATTACATTTGAGCCCCTGGAATAAGGGGACTTTGTTTGAAAATTCTTGCAATTCCTAAAAGCTTCATATGATATTTTTGTTCAATCTCTTGAATTAAAGCTGAAAGTCTGCACTTTAATTGCATTTCAGTTGTTTAATTTCAAATCCATTGTGTGACGGCCCTCTCGCTCTGCTTAACTGTTCTGTTCTGTGCAGGTTGGTGTGTGGAGCTGAGAGGGTCGTCGGTGATACTGGGAGCACCTGAGGCTGATTAGGCTTCCCTTCTCAGTCATTAAGGGGTCTCCCTTCTGGAAGCAAGTGATTTTGAGTTGTTCTTAGGTTTGGTTTTTGTTTTGTTCTTCACCTTTCAACATATGCTTTCATCCAGTCATCCCCATCATCCACTTGCTACATTACCGATATGCTGACTATCACATCTCACTGGATTATCTATTGGTTTACTTAGTTAATACATTATTCTTTTGTTACTCATTTCCACGTGTGGACTCCCTCTTTGTCAAGACTTATGAGCCAAGGTTGTGGCATTTGTGATGGTGTTCAGAGCCAGAATTATGAAAATTGTGTCAGTGTCGAAATATTTCTGGACCTAACTGAATAAACAAGATCCAGAAACGCCGCAGCCTTCTCTGTGCCCAAGCTCATTCAAAGATGGACTGAGGCGAAGTGGAAAACTCATTATTTTTGGGAATCATGAATGCCGCATCCTCCAGGCTAAAGAGAGGAACCATCCTGCTTGTTATAAGCGCACAGTTCATAAGCCAGCATCCGTGATGTTATGGGGGTGCATTAGTGCACATGGAATGGGTGACTTGCACATCTCTGAAGGCACCATTAATGCTGAACAATATATACAGGCTTTGGAGCAACATATGTCTTTTTCAGGGAAGGCCTTGCTTAGTTTAGCAAGACAATGCCAAACCACATTCTGCATTTATTACAAAAGCATGGCTCCATAGAAAAAAAGAGTCCAGGAGCTAAACTGGTCTACCTGCAGTCCAGACATGTCACCCATTGAAAACATTTGGCACATTATGAAACTGTAACGGTCCCAGCCGGATGGGACCATTCCGCTTCGTGTTTTCTGTGTGTCCTTGGTTTGTCATGTCCTTGTTTGGTCTTTCCTGTTCTCGTTTCAGTTAATCAGTTTATTCCTTTCACCTGTGTTTAGCCCCCACCTGTTTCTGTTCTCCTTGTTAGTCTGTGAATTTAGTTCAGCCATTTTCTCCCTGTCCTTGTTGGTCATTGTGTTGTTCATGTCATATTCCATGTTCCAGCGGTTTGTTTTTGTTTTGTATTTCAGTGCACGGCACTCGGCTTTCCTTTGTTTTCATTAAAAGCTCAGTTGCTAGACTCTGCGTTTGCCTCCGTCTCCCTTGGATCATGACAGAAATGATAATTATGACAAAGGAGACCCCAAACTTCAGCAGCTGAAATCCTATATCAAGCAAGAATGGGAAAACATTTCACTTTCAAAACTACAGCAATTGGTCTCCTCGGTTTCCAAATGCTTACAGAGTGATGCGGTAAACGTGCCCTTCTCCCAACTTTTCTGAAATGTGTTGTGGGCACCAAATTGAAAATGGACATGTATTTTTCTAAAAACAACAGAATTTCTCAGTTTCAACATTAGATATGTTGTCTTTGTACTATATTTAAACAAATATAGGGACAGATGATTTGCATTTTATGCAGTGACCCAACTTTTTTGGAAACAGGGTTGTACAGTTGTGGTCAAAAGTTTGGAGAATGACACAAATATTCATTTTCACAAAGTCCACCGGGCAGTTTTGTTCCCTGTCGGGGAAGTAATAATCATAGTTGGTGTTTTACTATCTCCTGTCACTCTTGTTATAGTGTTGGATATAACGGTAGCTGTTGCTAGTGGGGTTATGGAAGCTACTTCTAGCTACATCAGGATGAAATGTCCATGCTAGGGAGAGGAGATTCAAAGAATTCTAAAAGAATTACAGTGGATGATTAAGCCAGTTCTGATATGCCTTGAGTTTAATGTCCACAATTAACTCAGATGTTGATTTAGGGGAGGACTCGATTGCACCTGAAATAAACCTTCCTGTAAAAACATAGAACATTTGTAAAATATATGCTCAGGTATCTGAAACCGTGCTTATCACAGGTGCGCTGTCACGGGTTCTGTTTGGCCTCTTAATTTCTCTTAATGTTTCCTCACTCGCCAAACAATCCATTGAGATATATAAAATCTATCTGCAAAGAAATAAAAATCAGTCAGCCACAGTGAACATGATTGAGGCCATTGAGCAAACAGCTGAAGAGGTAAGACATTCTGGGTGAATGTAGTAATCCTCAGTGGACACAGGATCAAGGGTTCAGGGTCTATAGGTCTGTTTTAGCATGGGCAGCGCCACGGAGGACATTCACCATTTTGAAGTAGTCAATTAGGGTTATTTGCTGTAGCTTAGCAAAATAAAAAATAGGTATGGGAATTACCTTAATTTAAACATTGAAAAATGGACCATAAGTGTATTTAAATGTAGGCATACTCCTAAATAGGCCTTAATATATAGTTTTAAATTATTGTAGGATCATAACAGTACACTAAAAAAAAAGGATTTCAGGGTCTTTTTGGGGTTCTTTACATATTGCAAGAACCCTTTTAAAAGGATGAATGCCAAGTGTTTACTGTTTTATAGAGTTTACTTGTGACAATTAAAATGGTTGCTTGTCCTGGTGTATCAATTATAGAAGTAGATGCAAGGAAAACCAAGCTTTTATTCCGCAAAAGACATTAGATCGAAATGACCAAAATACAAGGAGCACTATGCTTATACGGAAGGTTAACAAGGGGAATTGACTCCAGGTGTGCATAATGGTGACTGAAGATTCTGGCAAGCTGTGAGGAATGGAAATGGAGCTGGACCGGTGGTGGCCCGGGGACGGACCGGTGAGGCCAAGCGCTGGTATGGAGGGGAGGCAAGGCCAAGTTACAATACCCTATTGACATTTTCCTTGAAGAACTTATAGGGGTTCCTTTTCTTTTTAGAGAGTGTGACCACACACTAATCTCATACAGGGTTATTAACCGCCACAATATTAAAGTGGTACGATTTTTACCGTACCACCAGCATCCCTCTTATTGAAACAATATGTTTGGGCTCTGAGACAAAAAAAGAAAAAGATTGTGATACAAAAAGATTTGTTGTTTAAAGTGATTAAGACTGGAGTTGCCAACATCATAATGCTAAATGCATTTGTTCTGGTACATACTGTAGCTCTGCATATGAGGCATTCTCTCTCTCTCTCTCTCCCTCCCTCCCTCCCTCCCCAACTTTTAAGTTTGTTTGATTTTTCTTCATACCTGATTAGCGGGTAGCTTTTGGAGTGGAAGGGGGGAGTTTGTTTGGGTCTTGATGGTATGGCAGCCGCAATGGCTGCCTTGCCAGCTGGGGAGGAGGCAATGTCGCTTAGGCACGGTTTCAGGTGTGTACCGGTGGATGGAGTTAGAGTTGAGGTGTTGCTGGCCGTTGGCGAACAGGTAGGTGCTGAACATATTCACTCAGCGTCTAGAATGAACAAAGCGGTTGTTGTGTTTATGAAGAAAGCAGCCTTGGTAGGTACGCTGATTGCTAGTGGGCTTTTTGTTAGAAATTAATTGTTTGTTTCGCCTCTTTCTACACGTTCGACTAGGGTTGTTGTGGCAAATTTGCCGCCGTTCATTACGGATGAGCAGATCCGAAAGGAGCTGGTTCGTTTTGGTAAAGTAGCTAGCGGTTTTTGCGTCCTGTCGGCGGGGTTTCGGCTAGAATCGGTGAAGCATGTTGTCTCCTTTCGTAGGCAGGTGTTTTTGTTCCTCAACAATGTGGATCAGCAGCTTAATGTCACTTTTAAGATCCGTCATGGTGATGGTGTGTACGCAGGTTTTGCTAGTACAGACAGTCTGCGTTGTTTTGAATGTGGTGACCTGGGGCATAAGAAGTTTGCGTGTCCGCACAGGACTCAATGACAGGCAGAACAGCCGCCCGTGGATGCCGGGCAGTGTGTCCAACCGGTAGTTAGGGAGGGGGAGCTCCCTGTTGTGGCCGGTTGTAGCTCAGGTTTGGGACAGCAGACCGGGCGGAGTCGTGGTGCCCGGGAGAGTGTGGCTGGGTTGAGTGATGCTGTGCAGCCCACAGTGTTAGTGGGTGTTCTTGATGATACAGAGGTTGTGGTATCAGTGGATAGTGCTGTTACAGTGGAGAAGGTTGTGGTGGGAGATTCTCCAGTGAGGATTGTGGGGAATGAAGGGCGTGGTGTGGTCGCGGATGCTGTGTTAGAGGAGGGTGTGAGTAAGGGGGGCCTTCACAAGCGAGATGGTGGGGTTGTGGGGCTGATCGCACCAAAGAGGAAAAAGGGTGTGAGGAAAGGTGTGGTGGAGGAGGTGTTGGCGTCCCTGGGTATTTCACCTGGCGTTGGGGAGCAGGGCCTGGGTAAGAAAAGGGTGCAGGTCAGTACGTTGTTGGGTCAGGGAGAAGAGGAGTTAGGGGAATCGGGTGAAGAGGAGTGTGAGGAGATGTCCTTCTCTGACTGCTCTCTGAGTTCAGTGCTACCAGCCAGTCAGGTTGCAGGCCCTACTTACACGGTAAGGGAGCTGTCTGAGTTTTTGGCTGATACTAAGGGAAAGAAGAAGGTAGTTCTGAAGTCCCATTTTTCTGACTCTGTGAGGTTTGTGAGGTCAGTGCAAAAGGCTATGAGGACTGAGGGCCTGGGTGTCCTCTCACCTAAGAAACGATTTAGGTTGAAGAAATGGGTCACAGCGGTGCGAAAGGGCTTGCCTTCTGATACAGCTTAAATGGCTAGGTTTCTTCCAACGTATTGTTTTTTTGGTTCTCACTACCGGGGTTTGTTCTTGCTCTTTTTCCTCTCTCTTTTCATGGAGGCTCTGCGGGTTGACTCTCTTAATATAAATGGCGCCAGAGACCGGGGAAAGAGGGGTCTGTTGGGGGAGTATGTCAAACATAAACATATAGATGTCCTGCTTTTGCAGGAGACCCACTCTGATGTTGTAAATGAGGTGGATTGGGGGCTCTGGTGGAAGGGGGCACAGGTGCTGAGCCATGGTACGAACAGCAGTGCAGGGGTGGCAGTATTTTTCTCCCTTGGTCTGGGCGTCAATATTGCATCATCAAAGGAAGTGTGTGGCGGCAGGTTGTTGGTTGTTAAGGCAGAGATTGACAATGTGCTGTTTGTGTTTATAAATGTGTATGCACCTAGTACAGGGTGGGAGCGGGGCGCAAAGAGCTGGCACTGATAGATCAGGCTGAGGTGCTGGTTTTAGGGGGGGATTGGAACTGCATGATTGATTTTACCAGGGACTGGAATGGTGAGGAGCCACATCCGGTCTCTGCAGGTGTGCTGAATGATGTATTGATTCAGTATGACTTGGTGGATGTTTGGAGAACTCAGCATCCAACCACCAGACAGTATACCTGGGTGAAGGTTGTCGGTGGGAGGGTTAGTGCCTCTCGCCTGGATCGTATTTATATGTTTAGGTACCAGAGCAATAGGCTGGTGTCAGCCTCCATACTCCCAGTTGGGTTTTCTGACCATCATATTACCATGGCTCAACTCTCTGTTACAACGGGGCTCCGGCATGTGTCCTATTGGAAATTTAATGTAAAGCTCTTACAAGATGCTGCTTTTTGCTCTAGTTTTCTTACATTTTGGGGAAGTTGGGGGCAGCGGAAGGATGATTGAGTCTCTTAGTCTGTGGTGGGATGTTGAGAAAGCACAGATTCGGCTTTTTTGTCAACAATTTACTGCTTTTTCCTCCACTGAATCTAGGAGAGTGTTGGGGAAGCTTGAACAGAACTTAAGTGAGGCGGAGGCTGAGTTGCTGGGGCAAAACGGGGTGGGGCTGGTTTCAAACCTGCCTGAATTTCGTAGGGATCTGGGTGCGTTTTTTCAGCTGAACGCAAAGGAGGCACTTGTAAGAGCTAGGTTTTCTATGTTGAATGAGATGGATGCTCCCAGCTCCTTTTTTGGCTTGGAAAAACAGAGTGGAGAAAGGAAGCGTATGCACTGTTTACGTATGGCTGATGGTCCGGTGTCTTCTGTTGTGGGGGAGATGCAGGAGCGAGCTGTGGAGTTTTATTCTGATTTATATAGGGCCGAAATGTGTGATCCTGCATGTTCCCAAGAATTGCTTATGGACCTTCCCACACTGTCGCAGTCACAGAGGAGTGACATGGATGTTCCTCTGACATTGGGTGAACTCGAGGCTGCTGTCAACCAGATGAACACCGGCCGCGCTCCAGGATTGGATGGATTGCCAATTGAATTTTATAAAACATTCTGGGGCCTCATTGGTCGAGATTTATGTTGTGTGTTACATGAGTGTGTCAGGGTTGGGGAGTTGCCATTGAGCTGCCATAGGGCAGTTTTGACTCTTCTCCCGAAGAAAGGGGACTTGAGCGACCTGAAGAACTGGCGGCCTGTAGCCTTGCTTTGTGCGGACTATAAGGTCCTTGCTAAGGTCCTCGCCAATCGGCTTAAATCCCTACTGGACTCCGTTGTACATGTGGACCAAACTTACTGTGTGTCAGGTCGCACTATCACAGACAATCTGTTTTTGATTAGGGATATGTTGTAGTTGTCAGGGTGTTCTAAGGTGGCCTTTGGACTGGTTTCTTTGGACCAGGAAAAGGCGTTTGACAGGGTGGATCATATATATTTGTTTAGGGTGTTGTCTGCTTTTGGGTTTGGGGAGTGTTTTTTGTCCTGGGTTAAGATGTTGTATGCTGGGGCTTCTTGTCTGGTGAAGGTGGGAGGGGGGCTCAGTAGGCCAGTCCGGGTGGGGAGGGGCATACGTCAGGGTTGTCCTCTATCTGGGCAGTTATACACCCTTGCTATTGAGCCCTTTTTGGGTCTGTTACGCAGGAGACTGCAGGGGGTGGCCTTGCCAGGTATGGGGTTGAGGGCAGGTTCAGCGGTGTCTGCCTACGCTGATGATGTCTCAGTCCTGTTGAAGGATGACCAGGATGTCCTGGCGTTGGAGTCGTGTTTAAGGGTGTATGAGGGGGCATCATCTGCCAGGTTGAACTGGGGCAAGAGTGGGGCATTGCTGTGTGGGGCATGGGGGGACAGGGTACCTCCTGGGCTTCCTGGGGGGTTGGAATGGGGTAATGAGGGGCTTAAGATTTTAGGGGTGTATCTGGGATCAGAGGGTTGGGTCACGAAGAACT
>JACXGI010006076.1:24634-43940 GCA_016801175.1 Esox masquinongy | reverse complement strand
CAATGAAACATCAGACCAGTCAGTCAGGACGACATTCAACCAATGAAACATCAGACCAGTCAGTCAGGACGACATTCAACCAATGAAACATCAGACCTAACGTCTTACTTGAAGCACACAGCCATTTGGTCTTAATGAAGTCAACACTCAGTGTTGACCAAGACTGACAACATCAGGGATCTGTGATGGCAGTGAACTTTAAGATCAGAGTTACTCTACATAGTCAAATATTGATATTAAAAAAAACGCTAAAAAGGTATAAGTAAAGTGGTAAATAATAGCGTTAAAAGATGGTAGAGATGGTAAAGATGAAGTTTAAGTCTAGTATGACAGAAACCAAACAGACATAATAAAAGGTTCTCCGCTGGATTAAATGCATGCAAATAGAATAAACAGAATGTGAGTCCCTGTTCCAATCAATGATTAATCCCTTCTAGACATTCTGTTTTGTTGCATTCAATCCTATTTGATTAATTCAGATGTGCTTTTAAATGCTGGGCCCATATCAGTTCCACGACTGACCACAGAACACTGGTGATAGTTGTTATTGTATATAAAGGAATTTGTGAAAACAATCTTTGGTGGAAACAAATCTTCATCAACAAAAAAGACAAGTCTAACTACGTCTTCATTACTTCAACCTTACGTCATTGGATCACTAGAGTCACTTGATTTGGAAGCTAGTCACTAGATTTAGCAGCTAGTCACTAGGTCTACCAGCTAATAACTAGATTTATGACTCAATACTTGCCTAGCATTGTTTTCTGTGCACTGACTGACCAGTGCTGGGTCACTGCCGGTCCTCAACAGACAGGAATCAGACTGGACAACATTAAACCACCTGAAGTCCCTCACACTTCATTAGACAAGGAGATCCACAGGGTTCAGTGTTTGGACCACGGAAATCATCACACCAAAACTAACTGACAATAAAACTAACAGAAATTAAAACAAGCAGGCAATCACCACAACAACCTGAATACATGCTGAACGTAAAACTAGACAAACTACTAAAAAAATACATGCTGGAAATAGAACTAAAACAACTGGTGTCCTACAACAACATAAGAGACAAGAAAGGTTCTATCTCTACAGCAACACATGACAGGGAGGATTCTATCTCTACGGCAACACGAGACAGGGAGGGTTCTAACCCTACGGCAACACGAGACAGGGAGGGTTCTAACCCTACGGCAACACGAGACAGGGAGGGTTCTAACCCTACGGCAACACGAGACAGGGAGGGTTCTAACCCTACGGCAACACGAGACAGGGAGGGTTCTAACCCTACGGCAACACAAGACGGAGGGTTCTAACCCTACGGCAACACGAGACAGGGAGGGTTCTAACCCTACGGCAACACAAGACAGGGAGGGTTCTAACCCTACGGCAACATGAGACAGGGAGGGTTCTATCTATACGACAACACAAAACAGATTGCGTTGTATCTCCACGGAAATGAGACCCCTCCCTAAAACGGAGGGGTCACAAGACAACGCTGCCAGTCAAAAGAAAATTCCGGAGTCCCTCGTCGCATAACGGTGCAGTTTATTGACACAACCAGTTACAGTGTTAGAAAGTGTAGAAACCATTCCATCCCAAAAGGTGAAAAACAATCACAGTAGAAGAATCAATTGTGTTAAAAAGGAACGGCAATATACAAAGACGTTTTACAAGACTGATAATAGTACAAACAGTGGTATAGAAACGGGTGGTATAGAAACGGGCAGTGCTCATTCAGAGGGGCAGAGAAGGGGCAGAGAAGGGGCAGAGGTCAGTAGCGGGTATGGAGAGTTAGATTTACAAGGCCCTGGTCTGGCTTGGGACAGTGTGTGTTACCTAAGTATATAGAATAAGAAGAACAGCCCCGAGTCTACCCGTTATGCATCACTCCAAATGAAACCCGTTGTATTGATTCCACACTCAGTAGCCAGTTTATTAGCCACTTGTACACACAGACATGGAAACATTCTGGGTCTGCTCCATCAAATGTTAGAGGGCCAAACTAGTCCTAATGGACTTTGACTGTGGTCTGAGAGGTTTCGGTATGGCCTGGTCCAATGGCTCTGGGTTCCTGCTGGGTCTTGGTACCGACTGGTGGCGGTAGTGGATTTGGGAATGTTTTCCTGGAACATTAAAGCGAGTTCTCAATCACCAGATCCCACCCTGTAGAGCATTTTTGGCATGAGGTGGAACCGGCTGTTCGCAGAACCGTACAGTTAGCAGAACCTGTGTGGCATTGTATGAAGATGGACAAACATACCTGTGGAACGTTTCCAGCAACTTACAGAATCCATCTCCCGAAGAATTCAGACTGTTGGAAAGACTGAATCAGACATTTGAGGAGTCTGAGACAGTATTTCCTAATAAACTGTCTACTGAGTGTTTTTCACTGAGTGCTGAGAGGAGTTTGACACAGCAGAACACAACCCTGCCACTCTGTTGAAATGGAAGCCCAGAGAGACACTGTTTCATTTTGACAGAAACAACAAGTTGTTTTCACAAGCAACCTACTTAACATTAAAACTAACAGCTCAAACGTCTTGTCGTATTAGATTGTCATCATGTCATCCAATGTCTAGACTAGCATCCACCCCTTGGTCCCATTGTCTGAACTAGCATCCACCCCTTGGTCCCAATGTCTGGACTAGCATCCACCCCTTGGTCCCAATGTCTGGACTAGCATCCACCCCTTGGTCCCAATGTCTGGACTAGCATCCACCCCTTGGTTCCAATGTCTGGACTAGCATCCACCCCTTGGTCCCAATGTCTAGACTAGCATCCACCCCTTGGTCCCAATGTCTAGACTAGCATCCACCCCTTGGTCCCAATGTCTAGACTAGCATCCACCCCTTGGTCCCAATGTCTGGACTAGCATCCACCCCTTGGTCCCAATGTCTGGACTAGCATCCACCCCTTGGTCCCAATGTCTGAATTAGCATCCACCCCTTGGTCCCAATGTCTGGACTAGCATCCACCCCTTGGTCCCAATGTCTGGACTAGCATCCACCCCTTGGTCCCGCCAGTTAAAGTACAACAGAGGACAACACAAGTAGAAATCACAACCCCTTCAAAGTACATCAGTAGTAAAAGTCCTACTTCGGCATCAGACAGTCAGATGTCAGAGGGTAGTAACGGTAGTCATGGCGATAGGACTCTGAGGGATCCAGTAAGTAGCTGTCTGCAACGGCACCCTACTACCCACCAGTGCTGGTCAAAAGTAGTGCTCTACAAAGGGAACAAGGTTTTGTTTGGGACACTGTCAGTGACTTCAGACAGGCGTTCTCACTTTCCCGGTTCTACTCTGGAAACCCGCTAAATCTGTTTTGTTTGGCCTTTATTCCTTTGTACACAATCTAGTCGTCTCCGCCAACCCGTGCTTCCAGCTCATCAGACCACGGCATCAGAGAGAGAAGCAGAGAGACAAGCCCAGATAGGCCTGTGATATTTTCACATCAGTACTGGAGTTAAACAGGACACAGCAGGAACAGGAAGACAGTGTCATGTGGACACAGGGGGATAGGAAGAGCTGGAGCAGATCGACATGCTTTCAGAGGGGGAGAAGCAGAAGCACAGAGACAGCGATCATTCCTCAGATCCACGTCGGGTCATCCAGTGTCTTTGTATGCAGAACAGTGTTGTGAGGATTTTAACATGAAAAATTTAAAGTGCCCCAATGTGTTGGAAACAGATGACAATGATGAGGGTGAAGAGCCAGGAAGAAGCGACCATGTTGGATTTCAATAAGAGATGACCTCAGGGCCCAAAGACAACAATAGGAGGCCCATCTTGTTTACATGCCAGGAGTCAAGCCAAGCAGAGCAGGTGTGGGGGGATGGCGACGGCAGACATGGAGGAATTAAACAATGGTTGATTCAATCACCTCACAGCACAACCAACTGCTACAGCACAACACAGATGTATCAACCTTCTCCTTGGGGAGAAACCATGGGCCCAAGCATTTGATCTATTCCAGAGCCGACACACCTGATTAGACTTGTCAGCTAATCATCAAGCCCTTGATAAGTGAATCACGTTTGGCTGCTCAGGGCTACAACCACACTGTGGAATGTTTGGGGATCCCGGAGAACAGGATTGAAGACCTGAGGTATAATGTTTTACTAAAATGGAACTGCTCTTACAACCTACAACAAGAAAGTGTGTATTAAAAAAAAGCCTCCCCTCAGGGCATTAACCACAAAATCTCTTTACAGACAGACAATACACTGCTAATAATTAGAACGGCTCACTTTCTCATGTACCATAATCTGCCATCTACTGGAACTGATGTCACATCCTTCAGGAACTGTTCCACTCCACAGGTTTAGCCCACACACATCCACACAAAACGACTGCCAAGGAATTACAGAAATTACAATAAGAGTGTAAAAGAAAATACTGCGGTGGAAAAACACTCAGTCCAAGACAAAGTCTCAACAAACCAAATTAGGCCTCTTCCAACGTGACCGCCCACAAACCAGCTGCAAAACCAACAGCAACAAGACAAAATGCTCTCTGAAAACCCAATCCTTTGTTCTGTCTACATTTGCATAGCGTGTTTATCAGATATGGCACTTTGAATCCTCCTGGAATGTGGGATCCACTACAGAGATCTTCCCCAGGGACAAGGTAGGACGGGCTAACTCGGCCCGACACAGGATAACAAAAAGCTGACAAACACACTGTTGGCTTAAGGGATGCATCTCATGGGGTCTACAGACCTTCGGTTAATATGTAGAGGTCGAACCCTCAGAGGTCATTTTGACAGCCAGGACATCTAAATGCTGTTGTAACATCCATAGCCGTTACATCATCACAGGCTGACTAACATGAGAAGGCCTCAACAACCAACACATCACATCCTGAAACCATCCTTAGACCAGATTCCACCCAACAGCCTCCTGACCAGATTCCACCCAACAGCCTCCTGACCAGATTCCACCCAACAGCCTCCTGACCAGATTCCACCCAACAGCCTCCTGACTGACACCTGCTCTCCCCTTAACAGCTGAACACTCGTTCCCCAGGGTCCTCAGCATTGAAGTTAAACTCCTCCTCCTCCGCATCATCCAGTGCCAGAAACTTTGAGCGGGGCACGTGGGAGGAGCCAACCTTGGGGGTGGAGCTGACAGCAGCATGGTTGCCGTACATCAGCGGCTGGTTGCCAAAAGAGGAGGAGCCGGTGTCGGACTCTGTGTCACTGGTGTCTGTTCCGCTACTGGTCGACCCGTCAATCATCTGGGGGCAGGGGCTAAGGTTGGGGTCTCCGCGGCGACCACAGAGCCGTTGCACAGTGTTGGACCGCGCCTGACCAGGGACCGTCAGCTGATTGTAAGCGTTACCGTTGGTTACCACGTGGTTGCTCGGGGACACCGGGTAAGAGGGCAGCTGACTGAGGATGAATGGGTCGGTATCACTACGGTTACGCAGGTTGTTATGAAGTTTGGCCACGTGTGGCGAGCGGCTGCCGATCGGCGAGTAGCTGCCGTAATGGGGAAGGGCCTCGTTTCCAGCCAATATACCAATTAGTGGTGGGCCAGGGCGCTTACTGAACCAATGGCCTCCATCGTTCCAGTGAGAGGGGCGTGGCGTGTTGCCATTGGGCTCCCTGGGGGCATGGCTTAGAGAGGTCGTCCTCTGGTGGAAGCTGTTCACCACAGGGGAGGAGCCAACACTGCGGGACACAAGTCCCTGACCCTGGGGAGCGACCCGGTCCCCCCCCCAGCCCCCCCCCGGGAACATCTCATCCAGCAAGGTGCTGTGGAGTGGAGAGGGGCCGTTAAACGAGGTGCCATTAGACCGCGCGCCGTCTGTTACCTCACGACTCTGACCCACCGGATTTTGCTCTGTGTACCTGTTCCGGCCCACAAACCCCTGCTGCCCCTGCTGGTGAGGGTGGCAGACCCCGTTAACACCTCTACCCCCATTCATACCTCCTCTCCTACCAGTACCCTGACCTTTGACCCCCGGCAGTTCATCCTCATCATTGTTGTGTGTGTGTGTGTCCCTGGCCTCGTGTTCACTATCTATGTCTGAGCAGTCAATGTAAGGGATGGAGGAACTGCTGCCATCCGCTGCCCACGAGGCTGGACCTGGGTTCTGACGCTCTTGGTTTAGGGCGGTGGCGAGTTGATCCTGGCCCTCTGGTCCTGAACCGGCCTGATGGCCGTTACCGGTGCCAGAGGTCACGGTAGAGGGGTCCACCAGGGCCTGGTGACCCAGCTGGAGGGGAGAACCTGTCTGGTCAGCTGAGGCACCCTGGATGGGGAGAGAGAGGGGGTTGGAGGGACGGACAGAATAACTTTAACGTTACCCTGGGGACATATTTATCAAGTAGCAGAACCCAAACACTTTATTCCTTCTTTTTTGAATCACAGAGATAAAGGTCACATGGAAATACTGACCTCTTTTTGGGCTCTTTTTCTGTCCTGGGGGGTGAGGCTGCTGTTGGAAATGATCTTACTGTGTTTCCTGGTGAAGAGGAGATTGAAGGGTCAGTCCCCGTGTCTGAAGGAAACATGCCCCGGTGGTCAGGATGGTCAATGTAAAGCCTCACCTTTCAAATGGGACCTTTTTGAATTCAGAGTCCTTCACGTAGTCGATCACCTGCTTCTGTGTCCGCCCACTGGAGACGTAAAGGGAAGACAAGATACGAAGAAGACTTAGAAAGATCTAAATCAAACCCAGATGTCCCTGTACCTGGGATGGACTTCTGACGCAGCCCAGCTGGTTAGATTGTGGGGATTGTTATCAAGCCCAACCAGGCTCCAGCCAACCTACCTGAACCGAAACGAGGATCCCCGGGTGAAAAGGACAGGTTTGGGCTTGGGCTTGGGTTCCTCAAACAGCCGGAAGAAGGCGTGGTACTCCACACAAATCTTCCAGAAGATCTTACAGCAGTCTCTGCTGGCCATGATGAACTCCAGAGTGTCCTGATACACACTCTGCTGTAGAAGAGCATGGTTGACACACACGCACGCACGCACGCACGCACGCAGGCAGGCAGACAGACAGACAGACAGACAGGTACAGATTGATATACACACAGTCAAAACGCTACACACAGTCAAAACGCCACACACAGTCAAAACGTTGCATTACAGATTCAAACTGTAAAAAAATGCGGAAAACAACGTTTATCCATATTTGTCTATATTTAACAATGCAGTTGTAGACCGTCTTTGACAAGCTAAATCAGAACTTACGTTGAGATCTGGTCTGAGTTTTATGAGAAAGCGTTTCCTCTTGAAGCTGAGCTTTCTGACTTTAGACCAGTTGAACGCATTGATCTTTGTGTGTCCCTGTTAGAGATTAGAGTCATGTATAGTGAGAGTAGAGACATTGCGAGTACAGTCATAGCTACATAGAGTGTAGAGTAATGTAAAGTATAGAGTCACAGAGAGGGGCCAGTCAATGCAGCCACGTCCCAGCCCTCAGTCAACTCTGTTCTCTAATCTGCCCCGATCCCAGTAGACAGCCAGTAGAGGGATTCTATATACAAACTATTTTATTAAAGCTCCCAACAAACCGCTGGGTCTCCTCAAACTGATGACTAACAGAGTAGAACCACTTAGAATCTCCATCCTGCTGGAGTAATATAAACACTAAACTGAAACGGGGAATCTAGCCTGGCCTGCGTCTCCAAACAGCTACCACAAAGAGGCCGTTTCATTATAATGTACTATGGAGTGCTAGTAGCATGAGGTTAGCGTGTTACCTGAAACACCAACACCCCAGTATGAGACACGGCCAGACTGAGCTTGGTTCCCTCCCTGTCCTTGGCGGGGTGCAGTCTCACTCCGTACATCTCCAAGCGACGGGCAATCTCCAACAACTGGTAATCTGACTCCGCTGGCGTCTGGCCTCTAGAGGTATGCAGCATAATACCAATTTAGTAGTTTAACCTTCAGAAAAAGGTTCACAGTCAACTTACCTACAATACATGCTTAAAATAATCAAATCAAATATGTTGCAAAGCGGCCCTGATTATCAAAAATGTACAATATACTTACAATGTATAAACGATTACACAACAAATAACAGAAAAACAATGACTATAAAATTCCTTAGCAAAGATGCCCACAACCAAAATGTTTAATTCGTCAACATTTTGTTTGAATTGTCATCATTAACCAATACAAAGTGTGTAAATCTGTCTGCTATTAAACTAAATAAATCCCTGTATTCTACATAATGTTTTATATACAGTGTGGCCCCTTCCACCCACACAGGACTGTTTGTGTTCCTGAATCTGCTGAGTGAAAATACTTTCCCATTTCCTGTATGTGGTTCTGAATTAGATACTTCCTTCCTGATCTGCACTGACTAACTGGTTGACTGGCTGGCTGGCTGGCTGGCTGGCCTGGCTTGGTAAGGAAGGACAGTACTGGTCTTGTTTGGGTGATTAACTAATATTGTTTGGAGGTGCTGTTGCTATCCACAGCATAGAGGCAGCAGTGGATAGCAGCTGCCTGTCCACAGCTGGTTTGATCTAGTGTGATCTTGTGAACTCACACATGCTTGCGGTGGTATTCTGTGATCTTGTGTAACTCACACATGCTTGCGGTGGTATTCTGTGATCTTGTCCATCAGGACGTCCTGGTCTGGCATGTACTTGTTGTGAAGAAGATGCTGGAAACTCTGAACCTCGTCAAAGTCCCCTATTTCAGCTGAGAAGAAATGTACAGGAGGAGGAGAACAGAGGAGTATATTAGGTTAGATAACCCCCAACCCAGGAGAGGAGGAGAACAGAGGAGTATATTAGGTTAGATAACCCCCAACCCAGGAGAGGAGGAGATCAGAGGAGTGTGTTGAGTTAGATAACCCCAATCCAGGAGAGGTGGAGAACAGAGGAGTATATTAGGTTAGATAACCCCCAACCCAGGAGAGGAGGTGAAAAGGGGAGTATATTAGGTTAGATAACCCCCAACCCTGGAGAGGAGGTGAAAAGGGGAGTATATTAGGCTAGATAACCCCCAGCCCAGGAGAGGAGGTGAAAAGGGGAGTATATTAGGTTAGATAACCCCCAACCCAGGAGAGGAGGAGATCAGAGGAGTGTGTTGAGTTAGATAACCCCAACCCAGGAGCGAGGCTGGACTGACAGTTATTTTCTTTCAGCATGTCTGTATACAAGCGCAAGGAGATGAAAACTCAACAGTTTTCCAAGACAACTACGTGATTCTACATATTGTCTGTAACTCTTTTTCTGATATTATTCTGAAGAACATTTCGGCCTAAATGATGACACCTTCAATATGACAATGCCTTCAAAATGCATAGAAATAGAAAATCAAGTCAATCTGCACAGTCAGGAGAGCTTGACAAACACCTCCATTCTGTCCTGGGATTGGTGGAAAAGCCAATCAGGAAGCTGGAACTATGCGGATGACAGAAATGGACGACGTGAGAGCAGTATCGATACTCACACTGGACGATGTGTGATACCAGGAGAGCAGCGCTGGTGTCGTTGCAGGTCAGCCGGCCACAGGCCAGGTCATGCTTTATCTGAAGGGCAAACAGGTACCTGGCAAACAGAAAGGGAGGGAGGTGGGCGGAGAAAGAGACGGGGGAGGGGTTAGCCTCTTCACAGAGCCTCCGCTGGGTGAAGCCGCAGTCAGAATGCAGCGTTAGACATAGTACGGATATGGTGTTAACCAATGACATCTCCATCTGTTATCAAAGTCCTCCGTGAAGAACAGCCGGTAGGATTAGCCAGACAGCACTGTTTCTTGAGACGGCTGGTCACCAAGACAGACTGAATCAGTCGAACCTTGTCAATGGGTTTACAACCAAAGGAGGTTCTAAAGGGTTTACAACCACAGGAGGTTCTAAAGCACCCTGTGGTCTGGGGAACTTCAGCATAGCCATGACGACCACAGCCAGACATAATTAGCCTGCTAACTGTCCCCAGTGTTGACACTGCTGTGTGGTTACGGCAATGTCAACCGCATGGAGTTCAATCAGTCGTTGAGTCACGGTGAGCAGATCACCCTAACGGGAGGAAATGAGGTACCCTGCCTCCAGAAGCTACAAATCAAGGTTTTTTCAAGCTTCCATTTGGCTCAGTCTTAGAAAAGAGGCCGTGGTTAGGCTTTACCGTGTTAGCTCTTCCAACAGCTGTGTGTGGTCAGGAGGGAAGAACTTCACCACAAACCGGAGGATTGTGTTCTTAGGCCCTGTGGAGAAAATATTACGCGCCGTCAAATGCATCCCCGCAGAAAACCATGGGTTCCCTGTGTTCCGAGTTTACATCTACATTTTAGTAGCTGACGTAGCGTTAAGTATCTTGGTCAAGGGCACATCAACAAATGTTTCACTTTATCGGCTCAATTTGATTGAAATAGCAAAATGTGATTAACAACACTCAAGCCATGAGGTGCACCAAAGAGTCCTCAGGACAATAAGCAACAGATTTGTTAGTAGTTAGCACACTGAAATGCCTTTGACGTAAGAAATGTGCTGTAGAAACTACATTCGATTTGGTTAGTAATACTCACGTCTGATCTGTTTCAGTATCGGCTTCAGCAGGTCCACCCACACCTACAATAAAAACAGGATAACAACACACTTTATAACCCATTATAGCACAGCTGTGTGAAACCGCATGAACGAAAAATGCGCCTTGTGTTGTACGACAGGAAGTAAAGTACTAATCACTTTCTAGGCAACAGTCTTTGACCCTGACACGAGAGGTCGGCGACAGAGGCTCTTTGAAGTTGTAATAGTACAATGCGCAAAGCGCTCTTTTGAAATGGAATTGTGGGTTAATCTTCTGTGTAAAAGAGTTAAGAAACCACAGACCTTGTGTTGTCTAAGCTAATATTTGACGGCATTAGTCACGTACGCTAGCTGCTTTGAGGAGCCTGCCTGTGGCCTTTCTTAGTTCCAGATTTCCAACAGGGTTCTGCAAGTGAATGAGCTTGTCACCACTTTGGAACCACTGGTCTAGACCATCTATACCATCCCCACAAGCAACAGCATGGTACCAACCAACCGGAAGGCCTCATAACAGGAGTGGATAAAGCTCACCGTCATTTTCCTCTGGTCCTGGTACTCCAAACCAAAGTAGTCTCCTTCAGCCAGGTTGAGATGGGCACACACCAGATCAAACAGCACCTTGGCTGGGGCTCGTTGCTATGGACAGAACAACAGACACAGGTCAGAACAGACACACCAGATCAAACAGCACCTTGGCTGGGGCTCGTTGCTATGGACAGAACAACAGACACAGGTCAGAACAGACACACCAGATCAAACAGCACCTTGGCTGGGGCTCATTGCTATGGACACAACAACAGACACAGGTCAGAACAGACACACCAGATCAAACAACACCTTGGCTGGGGCTCGTTGCTATGGACAGAACAACAGACACAGGTCAGAACAGACACACCAGATCAAACAACACCTTGGCTGGGGCTCGTTGCTATGGACAGAACAACAGACACAGGTCAGAACAGACACACCAGATCAAACAACACCTTGGCTAGGGCTCACTGCTACAAAATAAACACACTGTAATTTACAGTAACTTGAGAGAAAACAACTCCCATAATTGGCATTTCTGTTCCTTCTCCTCAGCTGGAGAAAACAAGCCTTCCCGCTTCCTGACCTTTATAAAGAGGTCAGCCTAGTTACCCTCTGACCTCTATAAAGAGGTCAGCCTAGTTACCCCCTGACCTTTATAAAGAGGTCAGTCAATGGATTTACCTAGTGAATGAAAAAAACAAAAAAATGAAGTTGTCCGACTGAGCCTACGCCATGGGTGGGTGTGTCTGCCTGAGCCTACGCCCTGGGTGGGTGTGTTTCCCTCCCTCTAATCAGGGAACTGCGGCTGAAGAGCTCTCTGTCCTGACTGCTGGATGCCTTGTAAACGTAATGGTTGAACTGATGACAGGCGTTCTTCCCTAAGCCACAGACAGACAGACAGACAGACAGACAGACAGACAGACAGACAGACAGGCACGCACGCACGCACGCACGCACGCACGCACGCACGCACGCACGCACGCACAGGTTGATAAAGATGTTTGAGAGCAGACTAGACATTCTTCAGACGAGGCATTTCTCCTGCAGACGAGGCATGACAGCCTGCCTTTGAGTCTACAGTTTGGCTCCCTTCCAACCCCCACCAGGCTTTCAAAGCCTCCCGTGAGACCACACAGAAGCAGTGGGAGGTTCTGCTCGCCAGCACCCATCCAGCTCCGGGTCAACTCCAGGTACAGCACCATCCCACTGTCTAATCATGCATTTACATCTTTGAATTTTTGTCATTTACCAGAGGCTCTTATCTAGAGAGACTTACTATAAGTGCATACATTTTAAGAGAGTTTGGTAAAACGACCACACAGCTTAGTAGAGTTCATTCTAACCAACGAAAAAGTAAGGCAAAGGTCTGTACTGGAAAAAAGACCATGCAAATAATAAACATACAACATTAAAAGCTAACAAAAGACAACAGAGTTGTTGGGAGTGGAATTATTTTAAGTAACGAACCAGAAAATGAACCAGGCAAGCCTAGTTCAGCTGGCCCACAATTAAAAGTGATAAATATTGTTGCCCTCAAACCCGGGTCTCCCATGTGAGAGGCTGTGCCTTTAACCAATACTGAATCACATTTCTTATTAAGTTTACCTCCACCACAAATAGCATCTATGAACTGTATGGCTTTTGCCACTGGCCGTTTTAACAGCTTTTTAGCCAGTAATAGGCTTACTAGTATCTAACATACTACTTGGAATAGTCATAAAGTTGAGCGATTTCTAGCGAGACTGAAGATGAACCATACACTGCCAAAGCTATTTTATTTCATGGCACAAAAACGTTCGTTTTTCTTGACATTTTTTCTTCAATGACACTGATACAATAACTATCAATAGTTATTGTATCAGTGTCATTAACTGACATTTCGGTGACGATAACTGACATTTTCGTCAAGTAAAAATACAAGAGAATCGTGGAAACCCCTACTCTTTTACTGCCCAAGGGGTTTTGATCTAGCCTATATTACCCCAAAAAGCATACACAGATGCGTACTTCGAAAATCCACCAGAAATAGTCGCCCTATAACCATAAACAGTTTTATTTTAGGCTTACTATAACGTAGCTACTGAAGGTTGTATCCAGCGAAGTGTTTGTCTATCTGGAACAAATCCTAATGCATAATTTGTTTTGACTGTGACGAGATTCGAACGCAGGGCCTATTGGTTAAAGGTCCGCGTCTCTAACCACTACGCTATTTAACAAGGGGTAGTCAGTCAGTCAGTCAGTCAGTAAGAGACATTCGCTCTCCTTGGCCGGCTCCGCTTACGTAGTCCGGCAAAAAGTGAGTCGTCAGATGTTGTTTGAAGATAGGTAGAGACTCTGCTGTACTAGCCTCCAAGCGAAGCTGGTTCCAGCATTGAGGTGCCAGGACAAGTAGCTGTGCTGCTTCCTGTGTCTATGAATGTTGTACAGCATGAAGCTGCAGGAGCAAGTCACGGCCTTGTTGTTAGCAGAGAATGACAATCGCGTGGGGTCACGCCAAGGTTCTTTGGCGTTTCTACCCAAATCAAAGTGGAAAGTGGGATTCGATGGTTCACAATGGCGAAGGTAGCGGATAGATCAAGGGGGATGAGAGAACAGAGAGTTAGCTTGAGCAGTGTGAAGAGCTTCCGTCACAAAGAGGACAGCAGTCTCGGCGGAGTGGCCCAGTGTGAACCCTGTCTGGTTAGGGTCGAATAGATTTATACCGTACAGTCGCATGGCTAGCCTTATTACCATAGAGCACACAGATAGCCTGATGATGCTCTGATAGTATGATGCTGTGGACGTATGATTCTGTGATCGTATAATGCTAAGCTGTGATTTTTCCTGGACAAAGACAGAGCTTCCTGCTAGTATGAATCGTGGGCGTCTGTTCCGTTATTTTGGGAGAAGGGGAGTGAACAGGAGAGAGAGGGACAGGGGGAGAGGGGATGGAGAGTTCAGCCTGTATCCTGTAGAAGACTTCAGAACAGCAGCCAACTCCCTAAGAGGAGGATTGTTCTGGAAGCTGCTAAATTGTCTTGCAAGTCCACTGGTCAACAAGGTCCTCTACTGGTGCTTCAGGACATGCAAGCAATGTGTGAAATCTACTGCTGAGCCCTCAACAAAACGGCCATTCAGCTCGACCAGAGAGTAAAAAAAATAATAGTTAGTTGGTAATGATTTACAAGCAGAATATCCCCGGGTGCTTTGGGTCTCCAACTGACAGCCATGAAGAGCCTGGTTACAGCGCTTTATTCTGGGCCCTGGTGACCTTCCCTCCATGGGGAGAAGGGTTAAAGAGTGGCTGCTGTTCTGAAAACCACCATAGCAAGTAGCATCCAAATGTAAAAACACAGCCAGAATGGCTGGACGGACTAATGTGGAGAAAATGCTAAGCTACTTCCTTCATTCACATGACCCCTGACCTCTACTTTGGAAGTGATCCACAAGAGAATGATGTAAATATAATACAAATGGCTTTAATTAACATGAAATATGAATACGATGTAACTAAAGTGCATTCAACGACAAACAATTACTTACGTTACTAGTGAGACAAAGCAGTTTCACAGCACATATTCTTGCATATTCCACTCTTATCATGCATTTATATTTAACTTCTACATAACCAGGCAAGTTAAATAAAAACAAAATTGTATTAATAACGACAGCCTGGCTAGAGGCATAGGGGCTTCTGTGAGAAAGGGGCTGAGAAGAAATATTTTCAAAAAATGCACAAAACAGAGACAGACCACACTTCCCACAGCACAAATAGAACAAACAAACAAACAGTGGATGTGTGTGTAAAGTAACACAATATGCTTTCTCACAAAAGCCAAAACAACTTGTGATATTGTGCAACAACTACAAACATCTGCATGTCTCAACAAATGGTTCATCTATTTTACTTTTGAAATCCAGCTTTTTAAGAAGGTTCTAGAATGTCTTGCCCCCCGACTGAGAAAACAGTCTGACCCAATGACTGCAGCCAGATTGACAAAGTACCTAATGAATGTTGCCAACTCAACTATCAGGCCACCTGTCTTCCAGTCTTGACAAAAGGGATTGGCTGAGGATTCCTGGTAAGTTGATCCTCAACAGCATCAGATAAGGGGAGAATTGGATCTAAATGGAATCCTAACAACAATGGATTTGAAGTCATGGCAGGGAGAAGTGGGATGTGTGTGTTCAGGTGTTTTTCATTCAATCGTTCCCTCTTCCAAATCACTGGGCAGAAGTCAGAGGAATGTATCTACGATTGCCAAAACTTAATGACATAGGTTCACACAGCACAAAAAGAAAACTGCAGCAATGGGAAATGTGAAATGGTACATTCATTATAAATAATGGACATTTTTTGTTTTACCGGGGGGAAATTGTGTTTTTCAACTCTGAATATACACCTTACTAGTTTGTGAAAGTGCAGAAATACTCCTACAACATCAAAATGTTCAAATTACGATACATCCATCTGTATTGCTACTTGGGTTAAGAAAGATAATAAAAAAAACAAGTTCTGGACACAGCACTTTCATGTCTATTATCCTGTTTAATCATTCCTGCATGGTTGTGCTGAAAGGAGGATCAAGAGACAGAGGAGGAAAAGAGGAGGAAAAAGGAGAAAGAAGAGGGATTGCCTGCAGTCTCAGAGCAGGCAGCACATGGAGACCTGGAGTACAGATCTCAGTCAAAGCTGGAGGAGTACACACACATGGTTGGAACTGGGCATTAACTCTTGTTGCTTGCTCTTTGGGGTTTCAGGCTGGGTACCTGTAAAAATCTTTTATTAGAACGAATGATGTATAAAGGACTTCATAAAAATACATTTGACAGATTGATTATAGGAGAATCCATGCATTCAAATCAATTTGAATAAAATAGTCCATCCAAAAAACATTGAAAGAAAATCCTCTCTTCTCTCCAACCGAAAAAATTTAAACTTCGTCCAAAATATACAGCCTGACTAGTTCTGTTGAAAACTAAAACTAAACATTTCTAAAAGCCTTTCACAGGACTAGAAGACAGCTGTTTGAGTGGTGGATGAGGCCGAGGGCAAACAGAGAGCAGCGTTCTGTCACGGGGACTGGGTGCTCTGATCATTATGGGACAATAAAGAGATAAACAGTCCTGACTACTGAAGACAAAGCCCTTGGTCCACTAAAAAACAGTCCTGACTACTGAAGACAAAGCCCTTGGTCCACTAAAAAACAGTCCTGACTACTGAAGACGAAGACCACGGTCCACTAAAAAAACAGTCCTGACTACTGAAGACAAAGCCCTTGGTCCACTAAAAAACAGTCCTGACTACTGAAGACGAAGACCACGGTCCACTAAAAAACAGTCCTGACTACTGAAGACAAAGCCCTTGGTCCACTAAAAAACAGTCCTGACTACTGAAGACAAAGCCCTTGGTCCACTAAAAAACAGTCCTCACTACTGAAGATGAAGCCCTCGGTCGTCTGAAAAAAAAACAGTCCTGACTACTGAAGACGAAGCCCTCGGTCCTCTAAAAAACAGTCCTGACTACTGAAGACGAAGACCACGGTCCACTAAACAGCCCTGACTACTGAAGACGAAGACCACGGTCCACTAAACAGCCCTGACTCCTGAAGACAAAGCCCTCGGTCCACTAAACAGTCCTGAATCCTTAAGACCCAGGCATATGTCCACACTACTTAATTACCATCAGATTTCCAGCCGGCTACAGATCATAGATTCCAGTGAGAAAGGTGCCCAGAGAAAGGAGCATTCAGAGAAAGGAGCACTCAGAGTAGTGACAACAGAAACCAACCTATGGGTTGGAAAAAAAAGAAACAACTATTTTCCTCTTTGTGTCACATTTAAAACTCCTTCCTTAACTGGTACTCAGAAGGTACACCAACAGACACCCCAGCAGGGAGCTCCCAGTCATCAACACAGGTGCCTCCAGGGGGCAAAAAAGCCTGAGGCCTCTGGCTGCTTTATGAGGCCCCTTGGCCTGTAGGACAGGCTCTGGCAAGCATCCAGTAGATGAGAGGGTGAGTGGGGCGTGGGGGATGGGGGATAAGACATGGAGGTTTAAGCAAGGCCTCACCCTTCTCCAGCACCGTAACACTCTCCCAAAGAGGGGATTTAACAGGACAGTTTGGCCTTGTTAGCAGTAAGCAGAGGTATTTAAGAAATAGAATTATAATTTAAGAATCAATTTATTAACTTTGCCGACACACTATGGAGAGCATCTAGTTATGTCAATTCCCCACTCAGAGGAAACAGAATAAAAGACTGATCGATCTAATGGACGCGATCCTCCGCAAGCTGTCATGGTCTGGGTATGGACCAGGCTGCCTGGGTATGGACGAGGCTGCCTGGGTATGGACCAGGCTGCCTGGGTATGGACCAGGCTGCCTGGGTATGGACCAGGCTTTGTCTGTTTGATCCCCCATCCTTCTCTCCCGTAATAAAGCCCCCCTGTCCCCCCCAACAGCAGGTTGTGCTTGACGTGGTTCGCTCTTCAATGGTTCTCCTCAGATAATCTCTGCTGTCTGTTAATATTCAGCTCCCTACACAACGACTGGGACAACGATGCCTTTTTTCTACTTTATGTTTGGATTTGAAATAAAACAACCACTTTGAAGTCAAAGTTTAAATTCTAAGCTTTTATTTAAGGGTGTGTTTACATATTTGTTTCAACATTAAGAAATGACCGGACAGGATACTCAGGGAGAGACAAGAATTTTGATAAGTGTTCAAGTAATTCAGGCTTTTTAGTACAACTGGGGCTACAGTAGAACAAACATGTCCGCTGAGACCTCACTGACCAGCAGGGAAAAGGGTCTGTAAGCTAAGCGACAGTTATGTTATTTGGGTCTGTGTTTTCCTGCTTGTGTACTGGAGACGGTCTTCACTTGTCCAAAAGATGAGAGGAGTTGAACTTGACCATACTCCTAAAGACACTGAGGACCAGGTACCACACCACCGAATGTGCGTTTTAAAATAACTTACTCCTAAGAACAGAAATTACTGAGCGGTCTGCGGACAGCCTCTCCTCTCCTCACATTCCTGTGGTTGGAAAACCTAAGAGTGTTAATATAGCACGGAGCGAGTAACATCTAGGACAGTGGACCAGAGAGAAACCTCTGGGAGAGGAGACTGGAGAGAGACTAAAATTAGAGGCAAACATGGTGGATCTAAAACAGTTTGTTGAAAGACTGTGTGTGTGCGTGAGAGTGGGTTTGTGGGTGTGTGTGTGTGTGTGTGTGTGTGTGTGTACCTGCTAAATCACGTGGCAGTAGTTTAAATGTTCTGGGCTCATTACAACTGAAGGAATCCAAAGACTACAACTACAAAAGGTAATACCAGATAGGTAGGGCAAGAGAGGAAAGTTACCAAAGCATAAACACTCCATAGGAAACCTGTTTCCATAGGAACAAAGCAGGCTCTCTGAACAGTCCATCCACACCAGCGAAACATAATTAATCATGGTTAAGTGGATACAAACTACTGGGTCAATCCTGGCCGTTGGGCTACTGGGTCAGTCCCGCAGTAGCTAATGACATTGGCAGGGCTAGTCAATCCCATTTTTAATCCTGATGATAATTGTAACGTACTTCCTGGATTGTCTGAAAGTGAGCCCCGACCCTGAATGATGGTTGGTTGGTTGAGGGTGCATCATCATTCATTTCCATAGTGTGTCACTCATGTCCAACTGCCGTCTTAGTCCACAGAAACTGGGAGAAGAAATGATACATAGACTACCGACTGAACCAGAATACAGACAAGGCTTCGGTCCCCATTCATTTTTTGGCAGCGTTAAAGAATAAGAAACATGTTTTCAAAGTTAAAAACTGAATAAATGTTGAGTACAAAATAATACTGAACCTACATATTTTTAGATAACCGCCCATTTTCTGGCCTTGAAATGGCTGCAGCTGAACCCCCGGCACGGCCCCTGAGCCAAATCGTTTTCCCACCCTTGTTCCAGGGAACGGTGGCCCTGCTTTCTGGTGTGTTAAATAACGTGGCCCTCATTGTGCACCCTGGGCTATAGTGTAGAAGCTACAGAGGCTCCTGGGTCCTCTGGGAGGTCATATACCTGCCGTAAGGAGATTTACGCCTCTCTGAGTTTTACAAGACCTGTACTGGAGGGGTTTGGGGGGGGGGGGGGTACAGTGTGTGTGAGAGATAAAGACACCTAGATGTTTAATATATTTACAGTATTAACACAATCACGTCATCCATTAGGAGCATAACGTTTAGGCTGCAGACTTACAGTCCCGGCATCACTAAATACAGTAACATGGCTCATCTCACTAAATACAGT
>JACXGI010006076.1:0-24534 GCA_016801175.1 Esox masquinongy | reverse complement strand
CAGTAACATGGCTCATCTCACTAAATACAGTAACATGGCTCACCTCACTAAATACAGTAACATGGCTCATCTCACACATCCTCTAATTGGTAGTTATACAGCAGGAAAGAATTAAGGTCTTAAAATCATATTTCTAAGGGATGTGTCTGAACAGGGTCAGTCGGGATGTGTCCGAACAGGGTCAGTCGGGATGTGTCCGAACAGGGTCAGTCGGGATGTGTCCGAACAGGGTCAGTCGGGATGTGTCCGAACAGGGTCAGTCGGGATGTGTCTGAACAGGGTCAGTCGGGTCGAAGTCATGTGTTCGGGCCAGGAAGTGTGTGTGTGTTTGGGCCAGGAAGTGTGTGTGTTCGGGCCAGGAAGTGTGTGTGTTCGGGCCAGGAAGTGTGCATGTTCTTAGGCTGGGAAGCTCTGCTAACATCAACAGAAAATCACTGTCAATAACCAAAAAACTGCTAATCTTCATAACCTCTTACCCAGTCCTGATAATAACACAATCAATACATAACCTCTTACCCAGTCCTGATAATAACACAATCAATACATAACCTCTTACCCAGTCCTGATAATAATACAATCAATACATAACCTCTTACCCAGTCCTGATAATAATACAATCAATACATAACCTCTTACCCAGTCCTGATAATAATACAATCAATACATAACCTCTTACCCAGTCCTGATAATAATACAATCAATACATAACCTCTTACACAGTCCTGATCATAACACTATTAATACATAACCCCTCCCCCTTAACTATGTTGTCACGTGTTGTTATTTTTTCCTGATGGTCCTGATGTAGTAATTTATCATTGGCGTTCCCAACTCACCCAGCCCATCAGGAAAAAATAACAACACGTGACAACATAAACCAAACCAACACAGCTATAAACCAAATGATAAACAACATGCTTAAACACACAACTGACTGCAGATCAGTTCCAGACAGAATATGATCTGACTCCAGATCAGTTATAGACAGTATATGATCTGACTCCAGGTCAGTTATAGACAGTACATGATCTGACTCCAGGTCAGTTATAGACAGTACATGATCTGACTCCAGGTCAGTTATAGACAGTACATGATCTGACTCCAGGTCAGTTATAGACAGTACATGATCTGACTCCAGGTCAGTTATAGACAGTACATGATCTGACTCCAGGTCAGTTATAGACAGTATATGATCTGATTCCAGGTCAGTTATAGACAGTATATGATCTGATTCCAGGTCAGTTATAGACAGTACATGATCTGACTCCAGGTCAGTTATAGACAGTACATGATCTGATTCCAGGTCAGTTATAGACAGTATATGATCTGACTGCAGCTCAGTCCCAGCCAGGTCAGTTTGTTCAGCAGGGCAGTAGAGAGCTGGCAGTCAGATTCATGATGGAGGGTTCAGCTGTCACTGGGTTGATCAGGTGCCCTGAACCAGCTGTTACCAGGGAAGAGCCTTAGGACCTCCAAACCTCATCCCATCAGGATTACACAATATTAGTCCTCCAGTCCTCCATCTACACATTCATCCTGGTGTCTGGTTTCACCCCTTTTAAATTCTGAAATGGTTTGATGGTATGACAGGAGAAAAAAAAACAAGAAACATTGACACCGTGACTCGGTGCGGAGCTGAACACATCCGACCCAGAATGCATCGCTTGTTGAAAACCATTTGATGCTAAAATCCCCAAACTTCCGTTTTATTATGCACATGAAAAACAAGGCTCATTCACTTGGATTGAACAAAAGGCCTTAAGTTGACACACTGTGCGTGTGCGTGAGGGTGAAAATGATTACGTGCACTGCAGTTCATTCAGCCCCTGTTGCTAGGACACCAAATGCATGCGGAATACAGAGCATGCCTACAATTCCATGTGGGGAAACATGGCCACTGCCAGCGATCCACAGAATTACAAGGAAAGCCAGAGACACTGCCTGGAATGAACGGTATTTATTATAACCACCACACATGTTGATAATTCCTGCCTCTCCTAACGCTGCTTTTCAGCCACAAACAGCCCATCTTCTGCCGGTTACAGTCCATCTACAGGGCCTGGGGTTCGCAACCTGATTTTTCCAGACCACCCAGATGTTTAACATCCTTTGAATCCTAGACAGCCACATTTGATTTGAGTAGTCAAGGTTTTATTAACAGTTCACCAGTTGAATCAGGGTCACCGGTTTAGGGTTAAAACAGAAATGCCAAACGTCTGCGGGGCCGATTAGGAAGATTAGGAAAGCCTGGACTAGATTGCTGTCACTGAGAAACCTGCAGCCTATTAGTTTGTTATCCGGGCTCCCTGTATCTAGGAATGCTGGTTCTCTTACAATATGACAGATTCCACTTCAGAACCACCTCCAGTTAATGGAACCCATTCAAATACCACTCATGTTCTACATTCCACCAGAAGCCCAGAGGACCTTTCACTGACAGGCACCCAGTCACATGGGATCAGTCGAGGCCTTTAGAGCAAAACACGGCTGTTGCTAGCACATCACGGAGAGGGCTTGGCTGGCTAGGTGTAAACAATCAGTTCAAGAGCCACGAAGCGTTTTTCAGCCAGGAGGAGAGCGCCTAGACAGACCAGTATAAACAGGCTAGTCAGAACAGTTACACCTTTATGCAGACATGGTGGAAAGCTTGACACAGGAAACCGGCGAATAAAGAAACAAGACAAAAGCTCCCTTGTTCCAACAGGCAGATTTTAAAACCTCCCTGGTCTGCCCAGTAAAATGAAGATGGGCCGATGTCCAGGTTTGCCGTGATGCAAGTTCCCACTCAATTGTTTAGAATAATTAATTGTTTCATAGGTTTTTCTACATGTTTTGTCTTGCGTGTTTTGCATGCTTTCATTTGATCGGTGCATAGAATTGAGAAAATGGATGAGCTTTGTGCAACATTGTGAGAGATTCATCTGAAGGTTCGGTTTTGTTGGTCTGAGGTCAGAAAATGGAAGTGAGAGATGCTATCAGAGATGTGAGGTCAGGCCAGACCTGTTCTGACGGCATTGTTCTGTTGGAATCCTGCTGATCAGTTCTGCTTCCCTGCAGTTGGAGCAACGCACCAACACAACATGCTACGGCGCAATACACCTGCGCATGTGTGTTCACACAGCTTCCAAGGTAAGAGCAGCTGCTAACATCATGTGCCCGCAGTGAGACAGAAGTCGGAGATCAAAAAGCAATGCTCGTGGTAGGGGAGTTCCCAAAACGTCCTAATTTAGATGTTTTTAAGGATCTGACATATCCAAAATAGCACGGCAGAGACAGCGACTGTCCAATGCTATGATAAAGTCTCTCCACACGGACACACCCTCCGGTCTAGGACACGGTAACTATCACATAACAACATACTTTTCATTTTCAGCCGCAATTACAGCAGCCCAGAATGTCAGCAGAGAATCTGGTAAGGACCCGGTTGAGGCTGCACTGAACAGACGGGGGCTGGAACTAACAGCTTCCTGAAGGTCACACAAGCCGCTAACAGCCTGTAGTAGGCAGGCAGATGGGAGAGTGGTTGAAAGGCCACGCCAGATTAGAAACAAACGCTAGGAGGCCCAGAAGGTTCCAGCAGTCTATGCCAATGCCTCCTGTTCACATGTACAGCGTGGGTTTGAATCCAACCTATTGCTCTTTCTTTCGGGAAACAACCCTCTCCAGTACCGTTCACCACTTTCATGTTTAATAAAGCTCATACATGCGTGAGAACTCTTCAGGGACAGGTGGCAGGAGGTTTTTAGCTGGACCATTCAACATCACATGGGGGGGGCCCCCGGGACATCCGTGGAGTCCAGCCCACCTTAACCCACCTGTCCGTCCAGGGGGCTGGCGGCATTTCCTGTTGCTAATATAGCCCAATGTGATACTCGGATAGCAGGTCTTTAGGGACAGTCTCCACCCCTGGTGCACCTCGTCCAATCAGCAGGCTGTTGCCTACAACCCGGCCCTGCTAAGGATCCGTTCTGTATACTCCAGTAGGAAGTAGACACTTGACCCATGTGGGACAATCAGAAGAGATATGTGACCATGACAACATCAGATGATATTGTTGTAACTTCAACAGCCTTCTAAAGGTCTCTAGTTAAGGACCAACTCACGTGTTGATTTCTTTCTCCAGGCCAGTTATACAGAGACGCACACAGGGGAGATGATTTGTCCCTACCCAGAACATGTCCATTCTTTTCACAGACAGAGCTTTTAGAGTCGTTTTTGACGGGCTGGGGAAAACGTTAAGGTTTCAGTACGGTTCATCGCCTTGATTGCATGCATCCCACTCGCAACGGCTGTGCATGGAAGCGACAACACAGGCACAGACTAGGAAACAAAATGCATCGGTTCCCGTCTGGTGTCCAACGGGTCGGTTAGGTCACACCCTTGGGCTGCATGGATGAAGGCCCACCGCCGTATCAGCATCCCCACCGGGCCAGGTTCAGGGGGGCGCAGGGTTGGGACAGGAAGCCAGCCTTTTCCCCACATCCCGTCGGACTGTCTCCTGAGACTAGATAGGAAACCTCTGAAGCCCCCGGAGTACAGCCAGTTTCAGAACCTGGAGGGAAGGGTTCATGACCCTTGACTTCCCCAAACACCAACCCTTTCAGTGGGCTGTCAGGCAGCTTTAGCTCATTTAAATATAGTCCAGCCTGAACACCTCGACTGATACTCAACTCAGCTGATGCGAGATTAGGTTCTGGTCCCATGCTGTGCAGTCCATAAGCATCAGGAGAATTTAAAATCAAACAATGACTAAGAGGTTAATTATGCGGACTGTCAGTTTTAATTTGAGGGTATTTACATTCAGATGTTATAAACATACCAAAGCCATAACACTACCGCCGTCATGTTTCACTTATGAGGTGCTATGCTTTGGATCATGGCCAGATCCTTCCTTTCTCCACCTCTTACCATCGGTCTGGTACAGAGAAAAAATATTAACAGAAACAAGAAGAAACACCGGAATAACTATTGCAGATCAATACCCCACAGAACCCACTCCTCTCCTCTACAGTACCAGATATGTTAACGTAGATCTGTCCAAGAGAGATTACTAGCGATGCTTTTAACTGCTTCCAGCGCTCCTATTTAAGGACCTTGAAGTCTTGGCCTACCTACATATTTATGGTTCTACTCTCTAAGGAGCCCGTCAGCTTGGCCTACTGACATATATGTGGTTCTCCTGTTTGTTCACCCAGAAGGGAAAGAGAGAGGGATGAAAAGCTTTCAGCATTTTTCTCCCCCATCTATTCTATTTTCTTCCCAGCTGTGTAGATGCATTACAACTGATCTTTTGCCCTCCTTGACAGAAGCATTTCTCATGACTGGTTTTACATGGACCTTTGATCCACAGTTGGGTACCAATCAGCAGACAGCGACAGGAGAACGGAGACTGAACGGAGCTGAAACCTGCATCTCAAGGCTGACGGCGTGGGGGATAAAGAAATGTTGTTACCCAACACAATATAGCAACACTCCCGTTGATCAATACTGTTGTGATTGTCTTGTGGGAAATCAATAGATCTCATCCAAAATAGATGTTTGGAGGGCATATGAGCTCATACTCAATACTCATGTTCATTATACTGGAGCTGTTCTTACTTTCCAACACAACTCAGAGCAGGCAGACAGACAGCAGGACAACCTGCAGACAGACAGCAGGACAACCTGCAGACAGACAGCAGGACAACCTGCAGACAGACAGACAGGCAGGCAGGCGAAGCAGGTAATAAACCAGCAGCAGTCCCAGAGTGTCAGCTGGGCATAGTCTGCCATTTCCATTCCAACACACTGGGACACAACCAGAGTCAGGTTACAGGTCGGTAGAGAGAGTTTCTAACTGGCTTTGGGGAGATTTGGCTGAGGGTTGATAGGGTCTTTGCCCACCGCCAAACAGAATCTTGTGACAGACTAATAAGCCCATAAGGATCCTCACTGAAGGGGCCCTGGTCGCATTGATCGGCAGCTTGGGAGCAGTCTTCCAAAACATTGGTTACTCCAGCATAACGTTCCCCCCCTTGAGAGACAGACAGTTCAGCTCTTACTCACCGATATGTTAAAGACCTCTGTGGCGTCGTCCAGCAGCTGCACCCGGATAGAGACCTGACGTCCAGGGGGTGCAGTGGGGGGGCGCTGTCCTGGCTCCAGGGTGGACACCCCAAAGCTCTCTGGGGCTCCCCGTCTCTGTCCCGCCACGGCCCTTTCCCCCGGCTCCACCATTATGACCTATCACATGACGACAGGGAGACACGGACAGGTGTAGGTCAGGAAAGGGTCAAATAAAAAAGATGTTTGGCGATTAACGACTAAGCTGACTGTTTTTGTCCGAAGAGATGAAGTTCGGTCTTCTGTCTGACTACAGATTTATAAGCTTCATTTATGGAGCAAAACAGCAAGGAAATTATGGCCTATTTGCAGAGCAGACACTGGTCACCTTGGGAATATAACTATTTAGCCCAAAATAGGATAAGGCTGCATCTTTCATTAAGACAATTATAGTGAGAATGGGGCCAGATTCCATAACTTGTCTATTTATACCAAGCCAGATAACTTCTCTTTCTAAACCCAGTCACTGAAGAACCATTATGATGCACTAGAATAAAATGTCACTAAACTCTAATAAGTCTTTTTTTAAAAAGAAGTGAAACGGAAATTGGTAATGTATGTGAAATGATTGGGTGATATGGACAACATATTATATTGCAAAAATGTTCATCGCCATATAAAACGGTGCGTATTTCAGCCAGCTTGATAACTGGGTTGGTATATATGGAGGGTTCAGAGTCCGACTCAAACAGGAAGATTGATACAGTCCATACCAATAATAGCCAGACTGATATGGGCTGTACCAGGGCAAAAACGTCTTTACAGATATGAGCAGACAAAAAAACATTTTGTCCCTCAGGCTATCCTGAATATCAGTTAAGAATCCCCGCCCCCCCCCCCCAGGCTGTCTACTGTCACAAAAAACATTCCAAAGCCATGACATCATCTACAGTACCTCAGAACAAACCATGGGAAACCTACCTGTCCTCTCCCCTCATCGCCTTCTCAAAATCCATTGGAGGAAAATGTCAGAGGGGAGGGACCTCTGGCTTTCTCATCCAACTGGGTTTGAGAAGGAGAGACGACCTACAAGTTTCCAAAAATAATATTTCCTCCATAGGAGCTTCATGACAAACTGAACAGTGTTTCAATCAGCATTGATTGAAATCAATCAGCATTTACTACATACATTAGATGAATCAATCAGCATTTACTACATACATTAGAGCAGATCTAATATGACTGCCAACCCTACTTAGGTGGACAAGACGCCACAATAGGCTGGAAATAATCAATAGGACTTAAGGGGGATTAACTGCCTGTTCATGCATTCCAAGTGGCCTCCTAGCCCCTACATAGTGCACTAGTTTTCATGGGTCCTGGCTAGTGAAACATAAAGGGAATAGGATGCCATTTAGGACTGTGTTCCCGACTTCCCGCTTGTGTCTACTACCATTTTTACACAGCCTGCTGTCTGATAATGAATTGGTGTTGTCACACCAAACAGAATGAGATCCACCCACTGGTATCGCACTGGTCGCAACTAGCTCCCACATCGTCTGCCTGCCTGCTCAAGGTCGATGACTCAGAAGACACAAAAGGGAGCAACCACTGAGTGACCTTGTCTCCACCCACACACCTCCACACACACTGTACCAGTAGAATACTGAGAGGAACACTGAGGTAAAAGAAAGAAAATGGGAGATGTTAGAGAGAGGGAAAGCTTGATGATTGAGTCAGAGAGATACCCTTTGTCTAAAGAACCCTGTGTGCTGAGTGCTCAGACAAACGATGCCATAAAGAAGCCTGGACACCCAAATGACATCAGGCCCAACTGCCTGTCCACAGCCCAACTGCCAAACTACACAAACAACAGAGACCACACTAACTCAAGTTACTTTTCTTAAGCTTTTATGATGTCACTTGTTGAAGGGTTAAGTGTAATGCGATGGAGTTACGACTGGAAAGGCAAATGGCCGTCGTAAATTCGACCTAACATGACTAAGGCAGCTGATCAAAGCCCTGACGCTCTGACTGACTGCAGTTTCTCCTCACGTCAAGCAAATGAGGCAGTCAATGTCAGAAACACACCCAGGCATTGGCCTTCATTTGAATGATGTAAAAAACTTATTTGCCATGTGCTGTAGCTCGGGATAACAGTGACTGATAACAGATCATGGAAACCAGTTGTGAGGACAGTAGAGAACGCCTCTCAGAGAATGCCTCTCGGAGAACGCCTTTTGGAGAATGCCTCTCAGAGTTCCTGGCACAATATCTTTTCGGCTACCTTATACCTCTGCAATCGTCCTCTGACAAAGACACTGAAGTGGCCTAGAAAAAGGACGAGCTGTTCACATACACATTATGTTCGGCTATTGCAGGCCTCCCTCTGAAGACAACAGTTTTGAAACGTGTCTGTAAGCCACAGTGACTAGGGTCTGGTTTCAATGATGGAGTATTCTGGCAGAGAAACCGCCTCAATGCCTGAATCACTACCGTCCACTTGAGTAAAATACAAAACAGCAGCAAGATGGAACGAGTCAATTACTGAAACCACACCTGGCCATGTTCCCTAGGGTCATGGTTTCCAGACCAGGAAAACAGCATGATGTGTTTAACAGGTTAGAGTTGTGCTCAGTCAATCCACAGTTCTGCTGGTTGACTCCCCTTCTTTGGTTGGGTGTCACTGGGGTTGAGTCATTAATCACCTGGTGATTACAGGCTGCTGGTCAAACACGCAGAGACCTCAGATTCCCCTGGGCTAAATCTACACAGCTAGCTGGCACCAGGCTAAAACGATGCAGCTAGCTGGCCCCAGGCGATAATTACACAGCAACCAAGGCTTTACCCATTCAGACACAAACGTCTTGGCTTTAGCTGATTATGTCGTTCAACATAATCCTAATTAAGTGAGATGACTGACGCTGGCTATAAAATGTGATTCTTCCTAATTAACCCTTCAAATATATTTCCTGTTAACCGCCTTCACTGGCAAATTCTGAAGATGCTATGATGTAATGACAGTAATTACATGCCCAAACCACATTGTAGAGACTGACAGCTAAAGGCCAAAGAGGAACAGAGCTGACAGAGGAACAGAGAGGAGAACCAGAGAGGAACAGAGCTAAGAGCCACAGAGGAACAGAGCTGAGAGCCACAGAGGAACAGAGCTGAGAGCCACAGAGGAACAGAGCTGAGAGCCACAGAGGAACAGAGCTGAGAGCCACAGAGGAACAGAGCGAGTGGAAGGAGAGACAGGGACAAAGAGGTCTGTGATTTTCCCAGGACCCTAGAGCCCCTGTCCCAGGCCATGACACAGGGTTGAGCCCTTTTAACCTGCCTATGAACGTGTTTACTTTACATTTCCCCAGAATATGTCTGGGGCCGTCAGTCTGAGCCGAGAGAGCAGGGGAGAGAACACGAGGAGGCCTGAATGCGGGAGGGAGTGGGGACACTGGCCAGGCAGGGCTAGGGAGTGAAAGGGAGTATCTGAGACAGATTATACCCTTAAATCAGAGAAAACTGTCATTTACATTTTTATTTGGACCAGGTAACGAGCCTGAGGGCATGTTCTCATTTAAAGCAATTACCTTGAGGAGTTGGAGTAAACAAACCTAAGGACAGAACAACTGATTTTTCACATTGTCATCTTGGGGATTCAGTCAGACGACCTTTCGGTTACAGGTCAAACTCCCTAAGTGCTAAGCTACCTGCCAACATCTGCCAAATCAGGCCTGTACCTTGCCAGAAACTACAGCTACACATTTTATTTATCACACCACTGTTTACAGTAGACTCTCCGGACAGAAGATCTGTAAGGCAGCTTCAGACTGGATTGAGAGCTTTTCGTGTTACTTACTGCTTCTATCAGTGAAATATACAGGGTCGGGAATTTGCATGTGGTGTGTGTTCTATTGCGGGAATTAAGCAGTATTTTCTCACTCACATGTGAGAGTTAATGTCAGTAAAGACAGTCATGCCTTTCTCGCTTCAATCACATGACTAGTGGGCGCTGACTACACTATCCAGAGAATCCCTAATCAGAAACGGAAGCCGAAAGCTAGAGGGCTCACCCGTTGAGCCTCTCTTTCCTGGGCTCACCCGCAGGGGCTCAACTTTCAGTGAATGTAGGTTAGCAGAGTAATCCCGGAGTTAAGATGTTAGTTGGCTGAAGCACACTGGCGTGACAAGACGACGTTGTTGCTTGGTAGTGGTGCGGTCGGCCGGCTCTTGACTAGTCCGGATATTCTCATCATGTATGGAATTCAGTGTGTTTACATGTACAGTATAGCATCCGCGTCCGTAGAGAACTTCATGAAATTCACAATTCAACAGTTCACTTAGGAAGACAAATTATATTGTCACGGTCTGCCTAAAACAAACAGATTGCCACGACGGAAAAATGTATTGTTGTTGGGAAAAACATTCCCTCTGAACACCGACCGTGATAGTGTAAACCAAACCAAACATAATTGATTTGCTACATTTACTCTAATCAACTACTGGAGGTGGACCTTGTCTATAAATCTATTATATTCGAACTGAAGACATTTAATGCAGAGGACTGAAAGAATCAATGGCAAACCGCAGGAATTATTAGGGCTAGATAATCTCGGACATACAAAGAATTGTTGGTGTTTTAGTTTTTTAAACTAAAAACCTGTAACATTCTAGCACTCTTGTCCAGGTTACAAGTTTAGGCTGCTTGAGTCTTCCAAAGCTGAAAGAGAAAGACGCGAGTTAATTTCTTACCCTTTCTTTCTGATCTAGAGATTGTCCACGTGTATATTTTCCAGGAGTGACTGAGGTTTATTTCGCTTTAAGATCCAACTGTGCGGGTTTGTATAAATCCCAAGGATCTCAAATAGGAGAAACGGTTCGAATATTCGTAGTCGCCATAACGCGTCGACTGACTGAGAGCAAACGCTACGTTACATTGTATCAAATGTGGCCGATTTCCATTGATTTTGTTAACCGAACAATGAGAACATTGCCTCCAGCATTCATATGAGGCACTACACCTCTACTGATGTGGTTGTATGACTAACGTTAAGTAGAAGCATGTCTCCCTCTAGCGGGTGGACGCTCAATAGACTGTACGTCCAATAGCCAAGGGACAAGCGAAGTGAAGCTGCGGATGGTACAACAGACGTTTCAAATCGGGTTTACTCAGCCCGTAGAACAGAATAGTCCCATATATAATATTATGACTTGTGAAATCTTTAATTGAGGGGGATACATCGAAGTCCATATTCTCTTTTACAGTAAACAGTACAATAAGCGAACTTTCTTGTCCACGTACGAATGCTTCTCTGCTTGCAAAATGTTGTTGACTAGAAAACGGTGACACGACGATAATTAGGATGTTGCATGGAGTTTATATCAAAAACCTGCCATCAGAAGAAAAACCACGTAACTTTAATACATTCTGCGTTAATTTTATGGAAAGAAAATATTGTGGCCAGTACGGGTATCGAACCCGCGACCTTCGCGTTATTAGCACGACGCTCTAACCAACTGAGCTAACCGGCCAGGTTGTAGATGGTTCGTCAGCATGTCTCTTTACTAGTACAAAATGTTTTCAAGGTTTTTTATTGCTAATGTATAATACATTGCACTACATTCTCCAGAATAGTACCAAATATTACCAGACATGTTTATGTGAGTTGTGGACTAAAATGCTCCGTAAACATATTGTGAACGGTGTTCTTGCGCCCTCTGCCATTTACAAACTGCCACAACCATGTCGGATGCACGCTCGGCTGCGCGTTGATCCGGATCCGCCCAGTGTGACAGCCCTGACAAGATGGCGGAGAGTGGAGGGGGAAAGTGAGAAAGAAAACAAAATATGAATAGTTTTCACCGTGTGAGTTAAATGGCTTTAGGATTTAATTTAGCCGACGATTGCAAGATCGGAGCGTATCATATCCATTGAACGGCTTTATGTTTGCGATATGCAGGACAAATGCGCTTATATCAGGCGGTGTTAAAGTCTTTGGAGTGCGGTTGAAGGAAAAGGCTAAGCAAGCTAGCTAGTTAGCAGGTTAGCAAACGAAGTGTTAGCGAGTAGTTAGTCAGTCAGTGAAATAACTTAAATGCTTTGCCGTCAAAATAGATTTACATTTTTAGTCAGTATTGCTTAGTTAGTATTTTATATACGTGACGATTTGTTTGCACTCTGCACAATGTCTAATGTCCTAGTTAGCTAATGCAGGGTTGCTACGATGCTAGTTAAACCTAACGAGCCAGTTAACGAGCTACTATACTGTTAGCTAATTTTATCAAGTTAAGATTCATTTACAAGATCATTTACAAGGATTGGTAGTTATTTGGCAGTCGGACAACATAATCGAGGAAGTACCTTTCGCCGACAAGTCAACACGTTTTTATTTTGTAACGAGCTTGTTCGAAAGTAGTGATTACAGTATCCACAAAACGCATTGCTAAAGACGCAAGACGCTCCCCCTCGAACCGACGCACTACTTGTTTGTGTGCATTCGTTCTAACCAGTGACTTAGCTACTGTAATTATTTAGCTGGTGTAACTTGTCAGACTGTCAACGGACGACATGGCTCACTCTCCGGTTCAGAGTAGCCTGCCAGGAATGCAGGTAAGCTGCTTGACACTAGTCTGACACCTAATAATGCCGGGTTCCCGTCATCTGCTTTCAGTACTACTAAATGTTGGCAGTAAATATGGCAGAAAAAAAAGGCAGTAAAATCGGCGAACTAATTATCTCATTATTGAACTAACTCGGCAGAACAAAATGTCCTGTAACACTTCCAATAACTTATTGTAGTGGCTATAGACGTACCACTTTTTTATTTAAATAATATTAGGGAAACAAGGGCGATTAGGATTTTGTATTTACAGTCTGTCATTCACGTAAGTGCACTTAATCTTAGTTGCAGCGTACACTGTTTTGGGCCGCTACGGACTAAAACAGGCAGATGAATAGGATTCTCCTGCAGTCTATCATTAGACTGGACAACAGAGAAGATTCTTTCAGCTGTTATTAAAATAGACTTAAGGGCGCTCACCAAAATCAGATCACTGTCTGACATCCAGCCTATTCCTAGAAAGTCTCTAGTTCAGGGCTAATATTAACTTAAATAAAGCTTTTTGGTAGTCAAGTCATGTTAGTAATTAAAATGTTAGTGATATGTGTATTCTCTTTGCCCTACAGCAGAGCTCTAGTTACAATTAGCTTAACTGGGAGATGCGTGTTAGTTTGTTGGTGGGTAGTTGAAACAACTAAAGCCGTAGCCACTAACATGGCGGCACATTTCTGCTCTGTTTCCTTTCCAGCTTGCGAGTCCAATGTGGGTCAGTGCATGTTTCCCAAACGGCACCCTATTCCCTTCACAGTCCACTACTTTTGACAGGTCCCGACCACTCAATATGGCTTCATCTTTGCTCCCGTGTCGCAGCGTGTTCATGTTAACTCCTCGTGTTAACCACACCTCCTCCTGCTGTAGAACCTGAAGGCGGACCCAGAGGAGCTGTTCACTAAGCTGGAGAGGATAGGAAAAGGCTCCTTTGGCGAGGTGTTTAAAGGTATCGACAGAAGAACCCAGAAGGTGGTGGCCATCAAGATCATCGACCTGGAGGAGGCTGAGGATGAGATCGAGGACATCCAGCAGGAGATAACAGTGTTGTCCCAGTGTGACAGTCCCTTTGTCACCAAGTACTATGGCTCCTACCTGAAGGTAACACACACACACACACATTCATACACACACTCTCATGCATACACACACATCTCGCAAGGTACTATAGTCGTAGGTTGACAGCTGCTTCTTCACCAAGTACTAACTTCAAGTTCTGTACTTAGGAACCTTATTCCCTTTCTAGTTAATTTCCTGTACCCAGAGCCCTGTGGTATTTGCAGTTCTTTTATCACAAAGAACTACATCTTCATGTTCGCTCAAGTTAAAATGTATATTAGATACATTGTATGATGCAAAATAGGGCCTTAACATGTTTTCCCCTGGGCTGTACTCTGTAACTTCCCCCCAATAAATAAATGCCCTAATAAATCAATCAATAAGTAAATCAGTCAATATCACGTACACATCTCCCTTTAGCCCGCCAACACTATACTGTTATACCACGGTCTCCAACAGCAAACCTATTGATCCGCTTTGTGAGTTATCGCTATAATTACAGTTCAGTTGACCGATTGGTGCTGAGCGGTGGCTTCTCCGTCTCAGGCTCCTTGACAGCATCACCATGTTAGTAGGAAGCGATTTAATTAACAGGATTTCATCTCTTTCCACTTCTCTCAATTTAATCCCAAATTAAACCAGGATTCATTAATCTTGAGTCCCACCAAGCAGGGATTTTCATGGCACCAGAAGCTATTTAGAAGGATTTTGAGGAAAACACCTTTAAATATCCAACATCGCTTTTTAAGACCCCCACGCAAACTTGGCAATTTGTCATGCTTCCGTAAAAAGGTTTTTGGGATGCTGGGAATTTGTTGGTGGGATTAAATGGATACTTCAGGATTTGGGATAATTTCGTAATTACCAAGAGTCAGAGAAACCCATGGAAACCTAATTTGTACATCTCTGCATGTTCTTTGAAGGTAGCATGCTGTTAGCGTAGCGCAATTGCTGGAGATCAGCAGGTATGCACTAGCCGCCTCCTTTGAAAACGCAAGGGAATAGATGTTCTAACTGCTTCACAGCCATGGGTTGGATCACTCAGTCCTATGAACATTTACATAGTCATCAATATGTTTTACATCTGTTGATCTTTCTGATAATTATAGCAGTATTGATTCAATCCACTGTAATTTTCTGTGCTTCTGTTTGGCTGATTTGGGATGCTGCTTGTAACTTGTAGGATTGAGGGGTCATTTGCTTTAAGTTGTTTTGGTTGAAAAAAAAAAAAAAAAGTCTGCTAAAAATTCTTATTACTGTCAGGTTGTGGCATAGAGAGGTCTAGAGGCCCCTATTTTGCACCATTGAGAGAGGTACAATGTTGTGTTCTTTCTCTGCTTCTTTATGCAAAAAATCTTTTTTGTAAAGAATATGGATGGAACTAATTCAGTTTGCCCTAATGAACAGTGACCTTTTTAGAGATTGCAGAAATACACCCTCTGTAACACAACCCTCCTCTGTTTCAGGATGCTAAGTTATGGATCATCATGGAGTATCTCGGGGGAGGCTCGGCGTTAGATCTGGTGAGTAGACCTAAGGAGGAAGACGAAGATATTTTTTGGGAAACTGACTGTTCTTACGAAGGCGTTTCATCCCTCACCCGTTAGCATTCCCCGCTGGCTAAATGTTCTGTAACAGAATTTGACTGGAGAATACGCCCCTGCAGTTCTGTGTTAAAGTTTTGTTAGCTAGCAATGGTGGTTTTGTCTTCCAGTTGGAGCCTGGGTCGCTGGACGAGACTCAGATCGCCACCATTCTCAGAGAGATCCTGAAGGGTCTGGAATACCTCCACTCAGAGAAGAAGATTCACAGAGATATCAAAGGTACTGACAAGGTCTATGGAATGACCAGTGTCCAGATTATTGGGTCCGGTCTGGCTCAGTTGGAAGAACATGGCAGAACCTGTAGCGAATCTGGAATTCTATGGCCATTAGCAAATTCTCAACTTTTAACCGGTAAACGAGAATTTACCCCCAGAAGATTGTCATGTAGTATCTCTTGACAGAACTGCTAAGGTGTTGGGCTGCCAGTAGGCCGGTTAGCCTTTGAATTGCCTGGCGTTTGATCCAGACCGTCCTGTTGTCTGGTCTTCCCAGCGGCCAACGTCCTCCTGTCAGAACATGGCGAGGTGAAGCTGGCGGACTTCGGAGTGGCGGGACAGCTGACGGACACACAGCTCAAACGCAGCACTTTCGTGGGCACGCCTTTCTGGATGGCTCCAGAGGTCATCAAACAGTCAGCCTACGACTCTAAGGTGAGGGGTCTTGGGCTGTATCTGTGTTTGGCTGCGCCTGGCTGTGACTGACTGTTTCTGGCTGTGACTGACTGTTTCTGGCGGTGACTGACTTTCTGGTTGTGTCTGACTGTCTCTCAGGCGGATATCTGGTCGTTGGGTATCACAGCCATAGAGTTGGCCAAGGGGGAGCCCCCCCACTCGGAGCTCCACCCCATGAAGGTGCTGTTCCTCATCCCAAAGAACAACCCTCCCACACTGGAGGGGAACTACTCCAAGCCCCTCAAGGAGTTTGTGGAGGCCTGCCTGAACAAGGAGCCCAGCTTCGTAAGTGTTCCTCTAAGGTTATGTTCTAGAACCAGGGTCATGATAACTAGTCAGGTAGCCATCTTGAAAATGTGCATATACATGTGTTCTCAGATTCAGGGGCTGAATATCTACTGGCCAGGACTTATAAATGCTTTGGAGTCATGAATGGTTCACTAGGTCATGAAAATGGGAAGGGGTCAAAACGCGGGGTCGTATATTCGGTTACATAAAGAGGACGTTGCCCCTTTAAGACAATTGTATTTGAAAATAAGACTGAGAAGTGTACAGTGGAATGGACAATATGAATGCTAGCTTTTTCAAGCTTTTTTTGTAGACTATCAACGGTAAGCTGTTTTTTTTTCCTGCTATATTTTTAAGTGAACTCAGAGGGCGGACGGCCTTAAAAATGTCAGCTGTTTCATCTAATGTATCCAGGGACGCACTATAGATATTTACCGTCGTTCTGCTTCGTACAGGCTACGGCATGATGCCGGTTGTAAAGAACTCAATATTAACATTTCAGAAATAATATATATACTCGCAATGGGATGACTCTTCTTCCTGTAACCAGAAATTAGCTACTAGAACTGCTTTTTAGATATTTTCTTTTCCTGTAATCCAAGTTGGAGAGGTCAAATCCTTCTGCTTTTAGTAAGATGTGTCTCTGTCTTTTCAAGGCTTTCAGTAGCGAAGGAGTATCTCTCAAACAGCCTCTGGCAGCCAGGCAGGGAAAGACGCCTTCATGTGATTTGGTCAAATGCAGATTAACCCCGTCTGAATACATCATGATAATGAAGAGAGAGAAAAGCAAACTGTGACAAAGCAAATGATAATAACAATTGATGGACAGATTGAAAGCCTTCACACGGCCAAGACAATGGATCAGAAACAGTTCTAGTCAGTCTGGAGCAGTGGTTAGGGGTTTAGAAGTGGCTTGTTAGTGTTTCGGGTCAGAACTGTTTTCCCTGGCGAGCCTGGCAGTGTTTTCTGTTGTCAAGTCCTGTGTTGTTCTAGCCTCTGAATCCATTTCATCCCTCACTGTTCTGTCTCTGTAGAGGCCCACTGCCAAAGAGCTGTTGAAGCACAAGCTGATTGTGCGTTATGCCAAGAAGACGTCCTACCTGACAGAGCTGGTAGATAAATACAAGAGGTGGAAAGCGGAGCAGAGCCGACACAAGGCCGAATCGAGCTCAGACGAGTCCGACTCGTAAGTCAACAGTAGAACCAGTCCCTGTCCCAAAATGGCGCCATAACCCTCTGCTCAAAAGTAATCCACTGTATTGGAAGTAGAGTGCAATTTCAGTATAATACCACCAATTCATTCAGACGTCTTTCTGTCCTATCAGGGAGCAGGATGGGCAGGCGTCGGGCGGCAACGACTTCGGCAGTGACGACTGGATCTTCACCATCAGAGAGAAGGACCCTAAGAAGCTTCAGAATGGCTCGGGCCAGACGGAGGAGAGGCTGTACTCCACCAGCCTGTCCACCGTCATCTCTCCATCTCTGGCTGAGGTACCAAGCTCTGCAATACAGGCAACCCAGCCCACTGAGATGGATGGGGAACTCATCTATGTATAGTTCCAATTACGGCGTCTCAATTACCTCCGTTTTGTGGTAGTGAATTATCTTCATTCATTGGCTGATTTCTCCTGGTGTCTCCTGTTTGATGCGGATTCAACAGGGTCGTTGGAAAATCAGCGAATGAAGTTGCAAGCTCCACCTTGTTGACTATATGAAGTGGTCCCTCTGGTTTTAAAATGGTCTTTTGGCCACTGGTGGCCTCACCCTTCTCCATGGTCCTGACCTGGTGAAACATGCTGTGGCTGCACTCCAAACCCTCAGGGGAATCCCTATCGGATCGCCGGTCCAATTCACAGAAGTACTGCCCCCTTTCCTTTGCTGCCTTTCAGGGTTGGCATCACCCACAATTCAGTGCGAAGTGTAGTTACGTGTCTTACGCCGGAGGCCGTGAAGTTTAATCAGAATGAATACATTTGTGTCAGACTCGTTGTGATGTGCATTGAGGGAGGCCACAGTAGATCACCTGCTCTGTGTCCGTGAAGGCCACAGTAGATCACCTGCTGGGTGTCCGTGAAGGCCACAGTAGATCACCTGCTGGGTGTCATTTCGTCACAAAACGTTGGAAAGTATTGGGTGGTCGTAGGACACTACCTCTTGGTCAGTGGGTTCTATTTTCACCTGTAGACTGAAGCTGTCTGAATGTCTCACTACTCCAGATCAAGACTACAATTGCATATTACTCCTCTGTCCTCCAGTTAAAGCAGCGTCAGGAGGCAGTGAATGGGAACCCCATGGCTCTAGATGAGCTGAGACAAGCGATCCTGCTGGCAGAGGAGGCTTACCCAGGGATCTCTGACTCCCTGGTGACACAGCTGGTTAACAGAATGCAGAGGTGAGGCCAAGAAAACTGCTAACCCTATACCCCTCACCCTACCTTAACCCTATACCCCTCACCCTACCTTAACCCTATACCCCTCACCCTACCTTAACCCTATACCCCTCACCCTGCCTTAACCCTATACCCCTCACCCTGCCTTAACCCTATACCCCTCACCCTACCTTAACCCTATACCCCTCACCCTACCTTAACCCTATACCCCTCACCCTGCCTTAACCCTATACCCCTCACCCTGCCTTAACCCTATACCCCTCACCCTACCTTAACCCTATACCCCTCACCCTACCCTTAACCCTAAACCCCTCACCCTACTTTAACCCTATACCCCTCACCTTACCGTAACCCTATACCCTTAACCCTATGCCACTCACCCTTCCAGAAGGGTAGAACGGAAACAAATATTGGCTCAGTAAATAAAACTTTAAAAACATCTGAGGTCACTGGGAAGCCTGTGGCACTGCTAATGTTAACTTTGACTGCTTCCAGGTCATTGCTCTAAATAAGAATGTGTTCTTCGCATACCTATCTAGTAAATAATAGTAAAAAAAAAATGCAACTGTAATTTGTGGTCCAATGTGCTGTTAACCTCAGTTTCTCTCCTAGATTTTCGTCAAGCAAGACATCTTCATCGACTCCCTAGTGATTGGCTGTCGGCCCCTGCCTACCTCTTCCAGGTTCCGCCCCCAGGTCTGAGGCTAGGGGTTAGAGGTCAGCTTGCACAGAGGTCAGCCAACACCAGTGCACACCAGACACACAGAATGCTTGCCGAAGAACTCTACGGGCTCTCTTAGCAACGTGTCATACCTGCGTAGGCCAGAGGGGGCAGTAGAGCCCTTTAACACTGGTGGGATATGAAATCCTACCACAATCCTCTGGAGCCAATCACAGAACAGCCTGACCTTGTGGTCTGTTATGACTGAGAGCCCTTTATGATGGGTGAGTTAACCTGCGTGTCAAAACACCTGAAGACGAGAGATTCAAACGCCCCTTAACCCCAACCCGTCCTCTGGACACTAGGAAATCATGCTGGATTTATTGGGGATTTTGTTTTTTTCTTTCTGTGTGAGGATCCAGGTTTGGGTCAGGTCTATTTGATTCAGTCAGTACAGACAGTGAATTGAAATCCCAGGCCAAGAATTAAACCATTTAGTGATTTCAGTTAGTGTTCTGATTGGTCCCTGGCATGCATGATGTTTCCTGTCTGCTCCATAGATTTACTGTAGGCAACACTGGAGCCCAGAAACCTTTCAGCATGGACAACGCTGTTCAGGACTCACCATTATGAATTAATCAACCGGGTTGGACCTCCAGTTTGTTCAGGAGAGATCATGCAATTCCATCGCGGTTATCTGGAGAGAATAGCCAGTTAATTATACTGATGAGCGAACATTCCATTACAGCAGATGGCTATAAATCACCAATCTTGGCTTAATATTAATTTTAGTCACTTTGCAAACAACTGTCTTATCCAGAGCAACTTACAGTAGCAAGTGCACAGTGTACCAGATACAGCAACATGTAGTTAGTTTGTTTGAGAAGCGGGGGGGAAATGACTACTTCATAATGGTGATTGCCTCAATGGCGCTAAACATGCTCTCACAGATGCCACAATGGGACGGATTATAAGAAGTGTTGTCTAGCTTGGTCTGTGGTGATTTCCTGATTCTCATGGCTGTTGCAGCATTCTCAATGAACCTCAGGTATAGTGCTTTACATGGATGGCTCCTCCAAGCCACAGGGGGCGCTGTGTAGGATTTGTATACAAACCAACATGTATATATGTTAAGTTGTCACTGATGTTGCAGACATGAATCACTGTGTACAAATCGTCATAATGCGCTTTTATAGATAATGTTAAAGGTAAATATTTAATATTCAAGTCATTAACGGACAAGATGCCTTGCCTTTTTTAGATTCACTTTTTTGGCGTTCTTTTTTTTCTCCAGTGGTTTTTCTGAGTTGTAAAACTCAGTGGCTCTTAATTTTATTTCTGCCTTAGTTTGGAGTTTGATCATGTTGGGCTGGATCAGTATCCAGTAGTGCTTGACTTGGACTGAAATATATGCCGGTACTCATTTTGGGTGCCCGTACTGCTTCTATCTAGGTGGAGTAGCTCCCCAATACTTATGCGCTAATATTCTTTTAGGGGAACGGAACATCAAGCAGTACAACACTTAAGGTGCCAAGTTTGGCACTGGTGGTAACCGTAACACCCAACGACAATCCCAAACAGAAAATTCATGGTGTTATTTATGACACAACCGGTCAGTGTTCTCAGCCTCTCTTTGTCCCAAGGTTCTCTCCCCAAATGAGTGTGCTATAGTGTGGGTGGACAAAGGGAGGAACAGGAGTCCCTCCATACAGCAAAACGTGTCATTCATTTCAGTACAGCGCCCCTATCCCTTCCTATAAACAGCGTTGACGCCGTTCTGTCCCACAGGTGCCATTTGTTCGCCGTTCTACTCCCACAAAGTTCTGTATTATTTTGATTTGCACCTTTTCTAATGTGTTTTAAAGAACATGTAAAAAAAAAAAAAAAAAAAAAATTGTTGATAATAGCTATCTTTTATTACACCATTACAATAAATTGACCATGTTAATGTGTTTCCACCGGCAGCCCAAGTCGGATGTTTATTTCCCCCTCTATTGATCTTTTGACCAATCGCATCAAATATTTACAACTTTTTCAAAGCAGAATAGGTTAAGATAACCATACAAATAGTGAAGAAAAATATAACCGGCCTGCCAGCGTAACCTCGGCTTGTGTTTCCTATGTGTTATCTGGGATTCAATCTGATTGCACATTTTTAGGCTTTTTTTCATTTAAGGTTAAATTCCTGCATCATGTTTACTGCTGCATGTCAATTGGAAATTACCTTTAAACATCATGTGCTATAACACTGATCTGTTAGATCCCGGCCAAAACGTTTGATCTACTGTGCTACAGCAGCAATAATGTGAGAGGAGTTACATTGACACAGGGAGGAACTCACAAGAAGAAATCTCTGATATTTTTGTAACTATTTGAGTCATGTATCGGAAGAAATAAGGAATGCTCATAGAAAACATAGAATGACAGATTATTATGAAACGTGTACATTTTGTTTCTTTATCATAGCTGCCAGGTTATTAGGAACTTGTATATAATCTCTGCCTGTCATTCAACCCACTCAAAGTAAAGGAAGCTCCTGAAAGATTTCAGTGACATCGTCAGAAATAAAGACCTGATGCTAACAGTCTCTGGTCCCATTCTCTGATTCTCATATGTTTTTTGTACATTTTGGTAATTCAGCTGCTACTCCAATGGTTGCAAGTTTGAATCCATTGAGGTGATTTGTTTTTTTCTAAGCTTATCCCCTGTGCTGTGATCTAATCTTAACCATTTTACATTTACACTTTAGTCATTTAGCAGAAGCTCTTATCTAGAGCAACTTAAGTCCATTCCTTTTAAGGTGTCTTGGAAAACCAACATCTGACAATCATAAGTATATTTTCCTTAATCGAAGTCGTTAGTTGGCAAAGTCAGTGCCAGAGAAATCGAAGTGCATTTCCTTGCTTTTTTTGGGTGGTGGGGGATGGGGGTTAACCCTAACCCAGGGGTATTCAACACTGGATCTCGAAGCCAGTTCCACTAGACGTTTTCATTGCAGTCCTCTAATCTGGGACACCAGGTGTGTGTAATACATGATAAGCTAGAGCAGAAAGCCACCAAGTTCCGGGCCCTCATAGAGTAAGAGTTGAATAACCTTGGCCTAACCTTTTTAAGGCGCAATAATAGAACTATTTAGGAAGTACTCAATTTCAAATAACCTGTTGCCAATAGCGTTGGTCATCAATATTTTCTGCTTTTGTATGGTGACAATCTTCGTCAATCAAATGTCTCAATTAATCCAGAAGTAGCGGCGGCCTATCGGGTCGGGGGCGGGCTTCCTTACCACCTCATGATCTAATTTGCATCCCTGATCAGCCGATTTGCAACTCTGATTGTGGTCCAAATCACACGATTCCGCTGGCGACGGACCATTTCGTCTTCGGAGGGTAGTAGATGTGGGATTAGCGCCTTGCTAATTATCCAGCCCCCATTGGAGCATTTACGCAGCACCTCTTTTTCCCCACTAACTCACAGATTGCTATTGGGCAGGCTGTATAAAATCCTAAAACTGCTACCAGGGCGACCCCCTCTCAGGTATGCGCTACTCCTTTAGAAACAGACGTGTGTGGGCTTCTGTGGTAAAATACAAAATTATAAAATAATAGAAATAACCTGCATTAAAGTGGCGGGCCTGAATAAATCCCAGGCCTGTGTCTTTACCGTGTGTCTGCTCTGGCTGAAGTAACTTCAGTATCAATCAAATGTATAAAGCCCATTTTATGTCAGCAGTTGTCTGTATGAGGTGTCCTGTATCTTGTTCTGATAACGCTTCAAAAGGCGCAGCACACTAGTTAGATCAGCCCATCTATAGGCTAATGATCTAAGAAACACGAAATATTTAGATCAAATAAACTTTCCGTGTCTAAACACTTCAAGTAGCCTACCCTGTAACTGCGATAAAAAACCCTTTGACTACCGGATTAAATGTTCAGAAGTAAATTGACTCCTATTCTAAATATATCAATGCATTTATCCTACTCAATGGGTAGACGCAATCCGTGTGTGTAACCTTTGAAAAACATGCTCCTTTTCTGACGCATAGCCTACGTTTAATGGCGCGGCGAAACACGAGGGGCCGTTTTCGTCGACACGGATTAAGCCTGGTCTAGGACTAAAAAATCAATTTCAAAAGAACTCCATTGAGCTTGTTGTTTTAGTCCTAGACTAGGCTTAATCTGTGTCTGCCCGAAATGTCAGGAGTTGAAAGCTTTGGATTAACCCGCTAATCAGAATTTCTATCAAAGTTGTCTAGTTGTCTATGCTGACGTTGAAGCAGAGGCTGTGGAAAATGTCTGTTCCGATCAAATTTCCATTGGTGGTTTAGTAATATAATGTTATTGAAGCTCTAATAATCTATATGTATGTCGATGCATTCTCAACCTTATGGCAGAGTTTGTTAGATATAGATGATTAGCTTGTACAAGCAATGTTCTTTATTAATTTCCACCATTCAGAACTAAAGCTTTTGTTTTTCTTGCTAGCTAGTTGTTTGCAAGTCCTTGAAGTGTCTTATTTGATTTGAAGCCCTGGGACATGGAGGACAATGACAGCAGTGGAGGACATGATGAGTCAGTCTACATAGTGGAGAACCTGAAGAACAGTGGAATGACATTGACATATTGTGTGGACGGCAGTATTTTGAATGTTTCTCCCACAGACTGTGCGTGTGTGTGTGCGTGTGCGTGCGTGCGCGGGCAGAATACAATGGGCCATGGTAACTGTACTCACTAGCCAACATTGGAGTGCTGTGTCTGTGTGAATCATTCAGCCTCAGTTTTGTCCAACATGGCTGCTGTTAACAAGGCGGTCAAACACTGACGTCTCTGTTTGATTCTGATTAGGAGGATTTGGTTGTAAAATTGACAACTTTCTTGGGCAAGCAATTGCCTTGCCATCACAGCTCTCCAGACAGTAGAGTTGTGGACCTACATGGTGTGTGTGTTAACTGGGTTCTTTCCAGTCGATGCAGCAGTGTGTGACCAGCTGTACAGCAGCAGGTCAGGGGACGCTGAAGGAGATGAGGACCTGGTGGTGACCTTCTTCAGAGGAGGTGCTGCCTCACGCAAGCTTTGACTGCACCACACACACCGTCACGTGAGTCTCTCTCTCACACACACACACCTTCACATGAGTCTAGGACATACACACTTTCACGTGAGTCACACACACACACTTTCACGTGAGTCACACACACACACCTTCACGTGAGTCT
>JACXGI010006075.1:8841-43570 GCA_016801175.1 Esox masquinongy | reverse complement strand
ATACGCCAGACCCAACAATGCAGAAGAGCTGAAGGCCACTATCAGAGCAACCTGGGCTCTCATAACACCTGAGCAGTGCCACAGACTGATCGACTCCATGCCACGCCGCATTGCTGCAGTAATTCAGACAAAAGGAGCCCCAACTAAGTATTGAGTGCTGTACATGCTCATACTTTTCATGTTCATACTTTTCAGTTGGGCAACATTTCTAAAAATCCTTTTTTTGTATTGGTCTTAAGTAATATTCTAATTTTCGGAGATACTGAATTTGGGATTTTCATTAGTTGTCAGTTTTAATCATCACAATTAAATGAAATAAACATTTGAAATATATCAGTCTGTGTGTAATGAATGAATATAATATCCAAGTTTCACTTTTTGAATGGAATTAATGAAATAAATCAACTTTTTGATGATATTCTAATTATATGACCAGCACCTGTATTCTAAGATATTGTGGAGAGTTGTGGACGTGTCGGCCACGACAATCCGCAGTAGTACAGACCACTATAGTTGAAATACAGGTTTGGCAGAGCAACACCAGAGAAGATAACCAGGGTCTGGTGAGGTCAGTGGGTCACAGTCTTCAGGTAGTTATTACACACAAAATGATTTAACCAGACACTAAACACAAGTGCTTAGTTTGGACATTACTTTAATCAGTCTGAACACATTTGGTGCCCTGATACACAGGAATTCAAAAGGTGTTTTCTAAAATGGTAAAACCAGAATGTACAATACCCCCTGTGAATAGAGCAAAAGGAAGAAGCACAGAGTGTAAGACTGATTACGCAAGGCACTGTAAATACTAGCCAACTTAAATGGATTAGAATGTTCTGTGCTCAGAAAGTCAACCAGCAGGTGTCCCTGTTTTCTTGTTGTTGACCCAGAATCTTCGGTGAAGTTGACTCTAGTGACTTGTGAAACGCTAATTAGACACACCATTTACCTGTTTTAATGTGAAGTCTACAGGACTACATATTATTAGATGGTCGCACTAAATGTCTTTAAGACCCAAGATCTCAGAACGCATCAAAAAAAAAAAACTAGTAGGCTACCATATACTGTACCGAGACATACATCTAAAGCATTAATACTGGAAATTATTTTTCACCAATGTAGACAGATAATTGTGTCGCACGTCCTGTCAGACATCTGGCAGGATGAGCGCGAACGGCGGGGGTGCGGCCTGGACTCCGATTCCGGGGGTGACCCCCATCGTATGACTCACGTGCAGAGGCGGAGACTCCATCCGAATCACTACGGGAGAACTGTCTCGTGTTCAGACTGTCCAAAGCGGTGGGAAAATTAACAAGATTAAATCAACAAGTTACTATATAATTTCGATTCCTAGGCAACGGAATGCTTACAATGTGAAGAAAATGTCAGCGATAAGGTAAGAGAAATTATCTGCAAAATTAAGCCTTCCGGATAAGATTAAAACAGAAATAACTTTCACTGGAGCAGCACCGCGGGATTTGTTTGGCGGACTAGTTTGAATATAGAGCACCGACTAATACCACGTTTAAACATTTGAAATGTAAGTTTACATTTTGAAAACCGTGGTACGTTGGGCAATAATACAATCAATGTATGGTTATTTTATCTTGTCTGATCTCTGTTAAGGTGAAGAACAGTGGAGGACTGCGATATTGCAACGCAGAACTTTTATTATAGTGTATCACACTAGTGTAGGCAAATCTCTTGTGCTGTGGACAGGTTAAGCAAAATGTTTTTCAGACATTTCGGTTGCATAATAATTTGCGGTTACCGGTCACCAATGCCCTTTTACATCATATTTTTAACTGCTAAAACATTTTGGGGAATATTTAGATGGCCTGTTAAACGTTCCTTTAAATGCCAGTGTCACTCTTTTTGAACTGATCCGCACACTGCTTTTAGTCTCTGTGCTGTGGTTTGACAGACCAGTGCCCAAGGGGCAGAACAAATATTCTGTATTCCATTTCTTTCACATCTCTGTTTCATTGACGTAGGTAGGATAGCTAGGTTTACTTTGTTTTATTCGTACATTAATATTTTCAACATCTGTCTCTTTACGTTATAGACCAGATGTGCGGTTGCTCATTATAAACATCTCTTCTGCTTTCATTTTGTTTCTCAAAACAGATGGTTCATTGGATGTAAGTCTTGCCACAAGCTCAAAGAAAGTATTTACTGTGGATTTATTTGATTTTTAATTCCCAAATTTGTAGGATGAATTCACATAAATTTATGTCTTCACATGTGTTGTTGGTATAACTAGTTTAAAGCAAACTTTGCTGTGTTATGTTGTTATCATGTCTGAGCCAACCGTGTGGTGTCAACATTCTGACTAAGTTTAGAATTGGTCAGGACAGGGAACATTGTAGAATTTCTGGATGACTTTCATTCCCTCACTGATGGTTCAACAATCAGATTTATGAGTTACTCCAAGTTGTCCACAAAATATGTCATTTATATGGCCTGGAGTACTGCGTAGACTTCACACCAGCACTGGCTCCACAAGCAGCTGGTGGTCCAGTCCAACGTTCAGGCTATTGGTGACAACTTGAGACGGGGAGCATCAGGGTGGTGTTGGGTTCTGCATACACACTTCTCAATCCATCACACTCTGTTACAGCGTACAATAGGAGGAGTGCCCCATTTTCAAAACACACGTTTCACAGGATGTCCACTGACTGGAAAATTTTAGAACTGAAACATAATAACATAAAGTATGATTTATAATAGACACTTTCAATTATAAGATTTATTGGGCAAAGTTACAGGGTTATGGAGTCACGCTCCCTAAAAATGTCAATTTCCTTCTAAAATCAACTCAATTTTTTTATTGTTAAGCATTGTTTGTAGGTATTTGTTAGTACTTTAATGCAATACTAACAAGTAATTGTTCAACTATACCTATATCTTTCATGGGAAACATCTAACCAGAATGCAAACTTGGATAACAAGCGTTCTTTAATGATAATCCATTAATGTAACATTAGTTGACTATATCAAAAACAATTTAGTTATAATTTGATTGAATATTTCATCATGAAAATACAGATAAACTAAAGCAATATCTGGGGATGGAATTACATGGTAACAGGGGTGCATGGGTGCAAAATAACATATTGCAATACAGTGATCTCTAGATCGGAAAATTAATCAAAATATGTAAGTAGCATTTATTGTGCTGTATTACTTATGTATCAGCCTTTAAGACAGTGTTCATAGCGCAGCACTGTGTAAATTCATAAGTCACAAGTGCTACTGGAGTTGACATTATGTCTTAATTGGCTTATCTTGTGGCTTGCTTGCTGCTTATTTAAGACTTAGACAGGATAATGTGCTAACTAATTAATATGTCAAAGAACATTAATTTGTTGCTGTCCTAGCTAGGTAAACAGCGAATTAGTTAGCTTGTCAGTTGACTATTAGCTAGCTAGCCTAAAATTTAGTTTCAGAGGTGGGTCTTTATCATTTGACGCGTACAAAAACGTTCTGTGAATTCTTTTAGAATTTTTTGTTTAATTTAGGACATCATATATATAACATTAATATTTGGCCGTGATTACAAAACAGAGATGCCCATTTTTGACCAAATGTGGTCTTGTTTTTGAAGGCGAAGATCAACAGAATAGCCAGTGCTTAGAATCATACCCAAACATGCAACGGGAGATATTGTATTTCTTACTAATATGCACTTATTTAGGATTCATCACCACATTTGTACTGTATATTTTTGAGTAGTACAGTTCGTAGATCAATGATTTGTTTCTGTTACGGTCATTCTGATACATTACTCAGAATATTGAAGAATATTCAAGGCAGTGCAATCCATCACATCATGTAGCCTGTTACTGTTAATGCAAAGATACATCTGTAGAAGATTCTAAACTGTCATTTCTGTCTAATACAAAATAAAATAAACCAATGCATTATTGTCACTAATCTGGATACGCACATGCACCCAAGTTTGCACACCAAAGCTGATGACTGGTCAAGACAAACAACACTTGATTCTGAACAAATTAGTATTCTTCTAGTTTTGCATGGTAGAAATCTAACAAATGGCTCCTTTTTAAATCGAAAAATGTTTCTTATATACCTGCTGCAGACTGGAGATGTCGTGCAGTGGGAAAAAATCTTAATAATATTGTAATTATTTTTCATTTAGTTCATGAAATTATCCCATCGATGTGAATAGAGGGGCTTGGAATGGAATGGGTGTGCTAGGTAGTTATTTACATGCATGATTGAAAGACAAGTTCAGGTTGCATAATACATCAGGATCTTTGTTTCAGGGGAAGAGTCAAAGTGGTGAAGAAAAAGCTTGCCTTGAAGTGCTGGGCATCATGATGTGACATGCTGTTATTTAATGATGCGTTGCTGAAGGTTTGCAAATAACATTTTTCTTTAAATCACTCATTTTGGACTGGATGTGTAGTACGTTGTTACAGGTACATAAGTCGAATCACTTGCATACCTCAGTTAGTCATGAAATTCCACGTTTGATTGAGAGTGGTTTTGATAACATTGGGCACATTAGCACAAATGACACAGTACACTATTTTTGCGACTCAACAGCGCCACTTTTAAAACCAGTGGCCAAAACTTCTGGAATACATCTTTAACAGAATTACGGAATTGCTGGATATCTACAGAGAGGTAGCTACTTTGGAGCAACTTTGAATGTCCAAGTTAACATTAGCAAGCTTGGGTAGAGTGGTACCAGATCCAAGACCACATCGTATCTTGTAGTTATTAAATCCATTGTTTAAATGTGATAATAATCTTATCCTTACTAACCTTGTTACATTTAATCCATTATTTTCTATTTAAGTGTTTTAAATTAATCAGCGGGAGTAAAGCTTAAAGGGGGAGGGGGAGAGCCTACACACACACACAAACACAGGCGATGCTTTTCAGCTGCAGACCTGACAAACTAAAATGACAAGCTTCTGAGTAACAGGTAGTGCTGTGGAAGGTGTTTTTTGTGGGACTTTTTTTTTTATTTAATCCGTTCCTATGTTTTAAAAAACATTGTATTCCGGAACACACAGTCAGTCCTGTTTTCCTTTCTGTTCCTCAAACCACTTGATATGAAGTAACACTGTCTAAACCATGATAATGTTTAATAGGATCCAGTTACAAAGTGTAGGCTACTCCAGAAACTACAAAAACATTTTTTTCATCATTAAACTCACTTTGTAATGAATGCAATAAATCAGCGAATGGAAAGAACCTGTAGTTCCAAAAACAACTCCCATGTTGATGACAAACATGCTCCCTTTTCAAAAAGATATATTTTTCTACATACTTCCAGCAGGTCAGAGGAGGAGCTGAGTGTGTACTACTGAGACTCCTCACATTAGGATGTTGGTCCCCTGTTTACTGTTAAGCCCCCCCACCCCTATGGTCTGCAAACAAAGGAGGACAGGACACCGCATTCTGGTAACTAAGTTACCCCCAGTGCAGAGCAGTTGTGGGGCCGACGTGACAGTGCTAAAACAGGATCTTGGTCAGCCAGTGAATGCCTTCCATGATAGATGTGTTGGATCGGCCCATTGAGGGCTGGTGTGGTGTAGCCCATTTCACGTCTTGTTCTGTGGTTCTGATTGTTTATTTGTTTTTCTCTCTAGTAATGGATTGAAATGGTCTTTTATCCTAACACTCATTCACCATACTGCTATTGTCTTTGCCTTTCACCAAGGTGATGGAGGTTTATTTTACTCCATTCAAATGTGTTTGACCCATCCCAATTTCACCTATGACATTTGGAAACTATCTTAGACAGGGATAAAGGGCCGGCTTAACTTCCTGACCTGAGCTGTTCTAAACACGGCACATTGTGTTTGAAGTTGCCTTGGTCATTGTAATAGGTTTCTGTTGGGCCTAACTGTCTAAAAGCTACACAGGATAATGATTTAAAGAGACCAGACCTACACTGTGTTTTAGGTAATACAATGGCATTTGACTTATTTGAGGTGATTATTGTGTTAGTGTTGGATGATGTTATGCTCAGGTGTTGGAGGATGTTTGATGGGAACAGCCCAGAATCCCCCTCCTCCCAGACCCCTTTAATTAGGCTGTGATTAGAAACATGTTAATCCCGTTCTCCACCCTAAAGCCCCACAGAAAACATTATCCTTCCTGGCCTTCTACTCTTTTGACTTCTAGTTAAAACCTTGACAATTTAACTAGCCTGACGGTTAGCGCTGTCCTGTCCTGCTGTTAGCAGCCCATCTCCTCAGAGAGGATCAGTTGGGTTAGTCACTGGCCTCTTCTGACCCTCCTCTGACCCTCCTCTCACCCCCTAAGTTGGCCCTGGTATTAAGACTGGGGTCGGTTGTTATGTCAGCAGGGAACAGAGTCAGCACGCATAACTCAATACAGTTCCATACAGTTAAACAGGCACAACTAACGGAAAGAGTGTATTGTTGTAAAGCCTCTACGCAGATGGGCGAGGTTAACTCTCTATGGGCTTTTTTTAACCACTGAACCCTTGGCAGAAACCCCTCTCAGGCAGAAATGTTGCTTATGCTGTCATTTGTTACTTTTCATCTGAGATGATCTGACGAGTTAAAGAATGGACAATGAAATAACCAGCATTAATCGGAGTTACATCCGAGTCCGTTATCCCCGTATTTGTTTGGACAAGTGACCCCATTGTTCCTGGTTTTGACAGCTGGCGTGCCGAACAGACAGGGACTCTGTCCCATATTTGGTAAACAACCTGTGTTCTGTCCCTCAGTCCCACATGCTCACTCCCGTCCTGCGGCCCCCTGACCTGATAAAGCGTTCATTTGTTCGAGGCTGGAGAGTATGAGAGGGAGGAGGCAGGGGTAAACTGGCTGCTGTAGGTCAGGCTTGACCCTTGCAAAAGAGGATTTATTGTGATTTGACCCTGTTGCCAAATCAGAGTCGTGTGTTGAGTTTGCCCTGCAGTGCTGTGAGGGACGTTCCCAGCCTCACTGCTTAATACTGCTGCCTTAGTGGGAGGAAGAGCGGGTGGTGGGTGAAGACCGAGACACAAGCCTCCCACAGCCATAACTGAGCAGGGTTCCTTAGTTATTTTGGAGGTTTCGGAGCTAAAAAGTCTGACCAACTATAAAATGTTCCTTCTAAACCAGTAGGAAGGTCCTGTCTTCCACACAGAGTAAGTTTGTTACATTTGGGGAATTTGGTTGAGAATATGGGCTGCAAAAAGAGAATATCCTGGTATCTGGTAATGGAAAACTGTGAGTTGGAAATGATATTGGAAAGCCAATCAATTTTCAACGGCCACCTTGCCACCTCAAAAATTCCATGTTAATCCCTGGGCAGGAAAAGTGGAAACTGTTCCTGGTTTCAGATTATCGCAGCTGTTAAAGCGGGTCAAGCCAACTCTCCTAAACATGTCCTAAGCTCCTCCCACTGGACTCCTGCAGTGGGATGCAACTGGCTCGCAGCCCGTGTGGGAATGGTAATAGAGACAGTTCTAGTTGAATGAAGTCTGGTTCCTGGTCGGACAATGGAGGCCATTGTCCCTGGCCATCAGGCATTAGCATAGGGTACACTGCACACGCATTGTGATGCATATGATTGACTCATCGCTCAGCTTTATGTTCCATCACAGAGACCCTCTGGCTTTCTGTAACACTGGAAACCTATCCACAGACAAAAGTATGGTTTGATAATAGCTATTGTATTGCAAAACTGTATTTTGTTCCACTGGTGCCGTAAAACACAGAGAATTGCATTTTTTGTCTTCAGAGGAGAACTGACAGCCGTTACCTAGAGGGCAAAAGACTTGGGCAATGGCCTCCTTATGTTTGATTATTGATTTGGAACAGTTTGACCCCGGCACCAGTTATGACACACCAGATAGACGAACCAGACCGTCAGGTTTGGACCTGTGCTCTAACCCTAACTGACAAGTTCCCTTTTGGACAATGTTTATATATATATATCTCCTCTTTCAAATAGCTCAACTGATTCTTTTTTTCCTCATATTAACTTCCCTTATGCTAATGCTTAGACCAGTGGTTCCCAAATGCTCAGGCATTTCTTTTGCACCTGATTTGTCGGTTTAGACATGAAGAATACTTTCCCAAAATGTTGGAGGCATGCTAAAGTTCACACAGTTTAGACTTTGTCCCAGAGGGTGTTAGTGGCGACAGGTGTTATATACGGCCTCTAATGAATGTGTGAGTTTAACGCCAGGACTTGTCCAGTTAGTCACCGTGGCTTGTGGAGGAGGTGACCCTGCTGTAGGGCCGGCCGGTATACTACAGGCTCCTGGCCTCTCCTGCTAGCCAGGCTGACACTGGCTTACAGTACTTTACCTCCGCTAGCATCCTTGGCATCCTGCCTGGGAGCTTTTCAACCGTGACTGATCTGATCTCTTAACACAAGGCTGGCTTTATCATGCCGAACATATCCTCCGTGAAAAACGACCCGAGCGCTGGCTCCCAGTGTCGGAGCGGGACGTGTTAGGAATGGCTGTGGACAACTGCTGTTGAGCCCCGTCCGGGTGGGAGGCTGGGGAGGGGGAGAGGGGTCGCAACCTGTTGCAGTCAGGCTGAACAGCCCATCAGGCCGCGAGACGGTGATATCAGCTTGAATGCCGCCCCCTTGCACCACCGTCAAATGCTCCTTTCCCAGGCCCCACAAAAGGAAACCCTATGCCCTGAAGTCTAGGGACAGAAGTCCCACATTTCCTTCACCTCTTCACACAACCTATTACCTATAACCTCAGGGCTCTCCTTCAGAGAGGGAAGAGGCTAATTAGCACTACACTAGAATCAGTGGCGTTGTAAATAAACCCATTCACCTTCTTTATATGCATACATTGGTCAGTCTTCAGGGCCCGATATAAAGCACAGCTATTAAGCCCGGGGGGCCGAGGCATGTATTTTGATGAGAAATGCCCGGGGCTCCATAACCCCTATTGGTTGGGCATTCTGCGGCGCTCACGTTGGTTTGTCAGGTGTTAAACATGCAACGTATGTCAATTATGCAGTGGGTTTATGTAACCTTTTCACCGGTGGAACAGTCGGAATTAGAGGTGACAGGCTATAGATGCAAAGAATGTGTTCGACAGGTGCAGGCTTTGTCAAGTGAAACATGTCCCCTTGTCCCTCAATCGTTCTTTCAAGCCAGGCTCTAGGTACATGCCTGTGCCTGTTGGGTAGAACGCTGACCCGAATACTCCTAGACTTCGACTGGGTGTCTAAACTTCAATCCAGCATCGCTCTTAATGGACGCCATTTTTCCTGAATTTTTCAAGCCGTGCATACTGCGCATTTTATTTGATGACTTAAGCTGTTCCGCTGGCTGTCTTTGGTTCAATGCGGAGACATTGATATGCGTTGTGTTGTCGGGGCTCCTAAACACCCTGGTGGTCCTGGTACAGTCTGAATGACAAGCAGCCAAACAGAACACTCACTCCGTGTCTTTACAATGCATTACAGTTTTTTACAATATTTTGCGTACTTACGTTGCCTGGCAGCATAGACTTTGAACATGACACACAATCAAATGGGAAGTGGTTTTCCAAAGATTACTATGTGTATTGTATCGAGGTGTGTGCCGTTGCTAGCTCAGCTGCGCTCATATCCCCTGGATGTCTGGGGATTTTGCAAGGTGACCAGGAAGGATTTAAACTCAAAATTTGGCTAAGATTGTTCATTTTAAACCCAGTATCTAAGGGGTAAGGATTTTCTATATTGTCTTAAATTGGAAATTGTAGGTCTGTAAATACACCGAATGGCACTTTTGCTTGGGGAAGGAATGCTAGGCTAAAGCGCTAAATGAATGGTAGCTCCTGTTTGAACCATCAGCCTGGAGACGGGCCAGACAGCCTCTCTCAGAATAGCCTGTTGTTAGGCGAGGTTAGAGGTTGGTTTACGAGGGCAGTAAACGTTAAATTGCTGTTTTTTTTAAGTTGGTCACTGGTGGCTTTTGTAATCTTTCCAACAAATGTAGAAACACAAATTCAGTTATACTTCTTTTGACTTGAAACAGCCCTATCAGTCAGTCAGGCACGCTACAATGGCCTCACTGGATCGAGCAATAAGTTCTACGTGTTCCATTGTACCATTCCAAGTAAAATCCTGAGTATGTGGAAATGTACTTAGAGAAGGAAGGGGGTTCTGATGCTTATTCAGACATTGGCTGACTATCTGCTTGTACATCAACATGTATGGCTTCTGTTAGCCGCATGCTGAACACTGTCTCTGACTGATTATGACTGAACACTGGCTCTGACTGACTGACTAAACACTGGCTCTGACTGACTGTGACTGAGGGACTGGCTGTTCTTTCTTTTTCTTCTCTAACAGTTTATTTCTCTGAGGGAATCCATTTAAGCTCTACTGGAATTCGAATTTGATTGAAAAACAAAACTAAAAAAAGGCAGAAAACAGTGTGTTGCCCTATTGTCAGACAATGCCATGTCCACTCCTATGTTTTTCACTTCTGGGAAAATTGCCATTTACACTTCGGGTTGTTTTAAACAATGGAACAGATTCAATGAGCCGAATGCTGTTATGCTGCCTTCTGGGAAAACGACATTCAATATCTCAAGTTATTTTGGGACCAAAGTGTAAATTGCCGATGATAGATTACTTTATTATTGAGAATGAGACTTCTAACACACAGGGGCAAGTGGAAACAGCTATGTGCTCTGGTGCGTTCTCTCATTGGAGAGGTGTTTTTGTATTTCACTTATTTTTAGTCATCCTAGAATAACCATGTGGTGCAGAGAAGTATCCTTGACCCAGATGGGAGACAGTGAGTCAGTTTTGCGTCCATGAAAAACAGGGAATGTCTTATCGGACCTGGAGAATAGTACGAGCAAAACACCAGCATTATGAAGATGTGCGTATGTGACCTATCCATCTAAAGTGCTGACTTATGAGGTGACACACTGGATGTCAGAATCATGTCTCTGTCTCAGATTGATGGCTATTCCACTTCCCTGATGCATGTCTGTTTTAATGTAGAATGTTATCCTGAAGAAAATCAAGTGCCTCGAGCAATCTGTAATATCTAAATTTTAGATCAGCATAAAACATTTCAAGTGCAGTGTTTAGATTTACGGTGGTTTTGCTGACTGCATTCCAATCCAAGTATTAACATTTTATTCAGAAGGTCATGGTACCCAGGGGAACAGGTTTCGGCTCGACCGTGGAGTAACACTGTAACAGTTCAAATCTCTCTCACCAACCGTTCAAAGGAAGGTCGCTCCATCTCTACATTTCACCGTGAACTTAAGTTGCTGGGTAGTGTTACTCATCATGTCACATCATTTGGTTTTCGGAGACTGCTGATCTTGAAGAATCCCACTCATCTCCCAAGAATTCCCGACCAGACTGCCGGTCTTCCTGCTTATCATTGGCTGTCGGTGGGACGCAGGTTCTGCTTTGTGTCCTAGCTTATGTGAAATCAGTGAGCAGACAAAAACTACTCTACACCATGTTGCTCTGACACCGCTAACTGTTGACTTTGCACATGACCTTTAACCCCTGGTTGCCTTTCAGCACGTTCACATGGCGGTGTCTAGGGCACGTGTGTTCGGTGTTCATAACGTCTCTGCGCTGCAGCTTTCGTTCGATAATGTAACGCCATAAGACTGACCCTTGCATATCCAAGGTGAAGGGCTCTGTTTGCGGCTGGGAAGGAATGCCTCCCTGGGGGATTGGGGCTTTGGGAGGGAGGATGTAGGGTGGGGTGAGACGTAGGACATCCAGTCTGACTGCTCCTTTATTTCCACTGGCTTTCCTGTTGATCCATCAGTACAAACGACCTCTATTCACCTACTGAAACTACATAGCCTCACTGCAGGACCTCTCTAGTTGCTAACTAGACTAGGAAATGTCATGCCCCTCATGCCCATTCTTCATGACACAAACTCTGCTTGTCTTCATTTTTCTCTCTTTCAGTCCTAGACTTGTTTCTCTCTCTATGTCTAAAACGCTGCCTCGGCCTTGGGCTGCCTCGGCCTGCTTCTGGCCTGGGCTGCCTCGGCCTGCCTCAGTCTTAGCCTGTGTCTCTCACAGAGAGATTTAAATATGTGGACACCTGCAGACTTTCACTGCAGATGCTCAAGATAACAGGGTTAAACTGCGTATTAGATGCGGATGAATATGCCGCTCTTATTGAAAAGGTAAGTCATGTTGTTCACTCTCTTATTGAAAAGGTAAGTCATGTTTGTTGTGAGTTGTGACCGTGAGTTTGCCTGTTCAGACTGGAAGGCAGATGGTCTCCTGCAGACAGCAGAGACTCTGACCGGACCCAGGCGTGGTTGTAGTAGAGGGCTTCTGTCTGAGCTGCATTTAACCATGGCTGGAGCTACAGAAGAGGGGAAAACATAGATGGTTTCCTGTTTCCACTGAACTTTACAACCAGTGCGATGGCAGTGCTGTCGACTTGGCCGGCACGCTGGTCTTTTGAGCCTATTTTAAGGCAAGCTTTGCGGGGGGCTTTCTTGGCAGGATCACAAGGAACAAATGTGGGCATGTGTTGGGCACGGTGGCCCATGCTGATACCATGAACCTCCTCTCTGCCACAGGTACTCTGAAAACATGTCCCACACTAAAGGGGAAGAGACACTGTCCGTGACTGCCATTCCTGACTCTTCCCTGTGAACCCCCACTTCCTCACCAGTCTAGCCCCTAGCCTGGTTCTCATCTCAGACAACAATCAGACACCACAGACTGGCTGTGGTCCCTTCTGGGTTCATTGGCACACTTGAAGCTGCTCCACCACAAGAATGCAGATTGAAAGAGACATAAGGGATTTCTGAAGGGTAACCTGACCCAAATGTACTCTAGCTCCTGTAGTTTAACTGTCTGTTAAGCACTTAACACTATATGTGGTGATGCTTCGCTTCTGAGTTTGGGATAAAATGACAGTTAAAGTAATTATTAAATCATCCCACTAAGCAATGAGATATGTAGGTTTTTAAATTTTTTTACTTTAATTGGTTCAGTCAGGAACCCATAATGAGTCAGTTTGACATGTGGCCCAGTACCCTATCTGTGGGTATGTGGACCACTCTGTCCCCACCCCTCCCTGGGCCTCTGTGTTCCGCTGAGTTAGCGGCTAGTGTTCCTCAGGAGCGGATGGTGCTCAACAGGCCTGCTGGCTACCGGCTACTCCTGGTGGAGTACAGAGCTAGTCCACCTGTCCCTTTATCAGATCACAGGCACACACCACTACTCCTGCTGCTCCACTGACCACCAGAGGAATGACATCACTGCTGAACCAGCGTTTGATGGCACCGTCAAACAGATGGCCTTGGGTTATGGTCGCAAACATTCCAGTGTTTCCCCTAGGATTTCTTTCAGTAAAGGTGGCAGTTGATAATGTTGGGAGGGCGATGGTAGTGGGAATGGATTCAATGGCAGGTCTTAGATTCGTTGTTCCTATTTGTTGGCTGCTTTACATGCAAAGAACATGGCAAAAAAGTGCATTTGGGGAACTGAAGCTTCTTGTTAGCTAATTGGAACGTAGCACGTTTAGATAATGTGCTAATTACTGATGTCAGCAATGATACATTTGTCATAGCACAATCTAGAACAAACTAATTAGAATTTCATGTTACAATGGACTTCGTCTGTGTTGGTCTGTTCATAAAATATGTTCCAGAATTCATAGTGAATGTAGATACTGAGTCCCTAAAAAAATGTTATTGGAGAATACGGTAATGTTTTTTAGAAGATGGTAAAAGAGACAAGATTACAAGATTATGCCCATGTAGAGCTCTGTGCCTAGGTGTAGTAATCTTTCAAGATTTTACTTGATGCTAGTAATGCACCAAATAGTAACTACACAGATCTCACTGGTAAACAGCACGTTTGTATATATAACATACCTACAAACAATAACATTAACACATTTTTACTAGTAGGAATTACTGTTTCTGTTGATAATTTCCTTTTGACAAGTGAATTTGGTACATTTGCAGTTATTGAGCAAAAACATTCCCCTGGCACAGTTTTGAATAAACAAGACTCAAATCGATTTCTGTTTTAGCAAGCCATATCCTAAAAGACTAGGCTTGACCTTCACATTATATTCCGATACAGTTGGCACAAACTTGAACGTTAACACACATTTACCAGTAGAAATACCTAAGAATGTATTTGCTCCATTATATCTGTTTTTTCTATGGAGGACACCACAGTCTTTTATTCTAAATGTTCGGTCAGAAATGGACATTTCAGTAGGATTTACAGTCCGAACAAATACATTATTAATTGCTTCAAAGCAATTTTTCATGTCCTTGTTCTCCATCCTAATAAAAAAATATTCCTGTCTCTTTTCAGTCCCGACTGGGTGGAGATCCTGGAGCCACGCTCTCAGGAGCGCATGTATGTGAACTTGGCCACTGGTGAATGTGGCTGGAACCCTCCCCTGGGCACCCCAGTTCGCCAGGCTGATGGCAACCAGTGGTGGGAGCTTTTTGACCCTCAGAGTGGCCGCTTCTACTACTACAACTCTGTGGGCCGCCGGACCGTCTGGCACCGACCCCCGGGGGTAGACATAGTGCCCCTGTCCCAGCTACAGGCTATGAAGCGCTGTTCTGAGGCCAAGCGGGCCGGAGGGACTGAAGAAGGGCACCATGAGGCCAGGAGCCCAGGAAGTACCGGCAGCCCGGGACAACGTACCCCTCTCCCAGAGAGCCATGGGGCAGGGAGCCTAGGAAGTAAAGGCAGCCAGAGACTACGCAACCCTCTCCTAGAGCAGAAGACCCCTGTCCCCAAAACCGCTGAGGCCCCCAGTGAGAGAGGGACAACAGAAACTGAGGTTGACAGCAGACCAGCTCAGAGAGATCACAACTCGCCAAGGTATGTCTGACCTCTTTGATCCACTGTTGACAGGCAGGACCTAGGAGGCAGGACCTAGGAGGCAGGACATAGCTGTATTAAACCATTAGAATCACATTTGAATAAAGAGGATATATGGTCCTAACAAAAGCATGGCATTCCTCCTTGTGGCATAGTAATTAGAATTCTCCCGATCATTTTTGGCATTTGACCGCTAAGGCTTTTTCGGATGCATTTATTTTCATTCTCACCTATCTTGACATTCCACATGGTCCATATTTCCATAATTTTCACTGTGAACCACACTGCAGACCTTTACAAAAAATTGCTACCAAATGCGAAGACGGATGCAGTGAAAAAAAGTACCTCATTCCCCTCCTGCCTTGGTAGAAAGGCCCCTAACAGTAACAGCCATTCAAAGGCCGCATCAATGTGCTCAGTGCTGTGGCAGATTAAAAAACAGCATCTCTCCTTGAGAGGCAGATTCCAGAGATGCCAGCTCTATTTCCCCTGGCCCACGGCCACTAGTGCCGTCTCAGGGCCCCTGTGTGCTGCTCACCACCTCTCCGCTCCGGCCCCATATACGCTCAGTTCATTTTCCTTAAACAGCCCGAGGCACCTCTCCATTAAAGACAAATCGAGGTCTCTGGTTGGGGAAAAACAGCACCGGGGACCGAACCCGGCTGAGTTCCTCGTTAATAACTTATCGGAGGACAGATGTGGTTTGATAAACCAAGCCCCTTCCAAAGGGCTTGTGAAGGAGGACTGTTGTTCGGTTAGATCCAAACTGGAGGCCCCTGCGCTGTCTGTCACTTACCTTTCTCCTGGCCCCTCTTCTCTCTGCGAGAGTCCTCTATCGATCCTCGGCCTTGTAGAGGACCTCACCAGGCCAGATGGACTCTCCTATCCCCTGACCTCTGCCCCTGATTATGCAGGGTAGAAGGGGAACTAATTGCTTGCCCCTCACTGCCTGAGGACCCTGGTGAAGGGTTTGCTTGACATTCCGTCCTTGAGGAGCTTTTTCGCCCTAGGTATCGCAACTACTCTGTGGTCATCCCGGATGACTCAACTTTTCCCAGAAGTCTCCATGTCTCCCCAAAACAATGGGCAGCTGTGTCTCTGAGTGGAGCTGAAGAGTCTTAACACTTAGCCATATGGTGGTTTTATCAGGTCTCACTCTGGGCGTAATTGATCCCAACATGCAGTGGTGAGAAGCTGGAATGCGACTAGCACTAATGGATGTACAGAAACGGTGAGTTTCATGTTTTGGGTTTGGAGAGGAAGAGTGTGAACCTGTGCTCTTCCCCTCTGGCTCACTGCTTGATCATGATATATCAGACAGCCCTGAATTGGACATGTGGCTTGTAGGTTGTTGTTTTTTTAAAGCTTCACACCACATAGCCTTAATGTGTTGAAAGATGTCTCTCGGGGATAGTGTGGGAACTATTTAAACCTGCTCCATTACATTCTACGACAATGACATGGACGCTGTTCTGAACATGATTTTTGTTGCCATCCAACTAGGTTCCTCTAACTTGTGAATCCTATTGTGTTTTAACAGCTAATGACGTCTGAGAAAAGTGTTCAGAGGAAACTTGACAATAACAGTTGTTCCAATCAGAATTTCCTTTTAGTTCTTTAAATAAGTGTGAGGGGTCATACCTACATCTGCCTGTTGAGTTTCCAACAACACACCGAATATTATCATAGGCACTATTTAGTTGATTCAGCTTCCTTTTTTCCTCTCTCGCTCGCTCATGTTATTCATTTGCCAAGTCTTATCACGTGGCTTTGGAATTTCTGGGTATTCTGATCCTATATGGCTCATCAGGAAAATACCTTAAGCTCCTCTGGTAAACACATCCGTCATATAGAGAAATCCCAGAGTTAAGGAATCTGATCTGTTTAGGTGATAAGAGGTGGAAAAGGGTTGTTGATAACCTTACAACATCGGTGCTGGATTTTAAGGGAAGTGTCCCATTTGTAAAAGGCACATGATAGTGGTGTAAGCTAACTCAGAAGTGACCTGAGGTCGTTCTCATACGTGTCGTAATGCTGCATGTTCCTTTGGGCTGGCCCCAGGGTTAGAATGTGCCCTCAGTTAAGCACACTTGGTATTGCCAGAAGTGAACAGAGGCAATAAATTACTAGCAAGTGCCCTTAAATTAGCTACACTCAGTATACAATACATGTAAAAATTCTTGAACCGGTTTGTTCAGATTTTGTTGTCAGTCTATTAGATACATGCATTTTCCCATTTATCTGCCCAATACCCACAATGCTTCAAACTTTTCAGGTACCTTTTTTTATATTGTGGATATCATATGAAGTCAAGACAAATATGAATTCTCATTGGTTGTCTCCATCCTACTGACTTAATACTTGCAAGTAGCACCTTTGGAAGTATTTAGAGGTTTGAGTCTGTTAGGATAGGTCTGTACTAACCATTCCAAATGGCATTGTTTTACCATTCCTCATTACATGACCTGTCAGGTTCTATAGGGAGCGGTGATGGACACCAGTCTTCAAGTTATGCCGCATTGGCTTTCCGATTACAAAAAATAAAAGGCATAATTTTTCTGGTAGTAAAATAACAATAACGCCATGCTCTGTTTATAATACAGAGTCGCACCGCTCCGTACTTCTATTGAGTCAATGGCATCGTACCACCTTCAGTCGTTCCAACTCTTTCCGTTGTGAGTCTTTGCTTCCCAGTACTGTTGCTTTATTTTCTTTATTTTATAAGGGATCTGTTTGTTAGATCGGATGAAAACCATAGCAAGAAGCCTAAGTCTAAGCAAATGATACACATTGCTATTTGAACACAACATGCAGCATTTTCACGGCATGTAACGTGTCAACCCACAAACCCCGCCCTAAGTCCTAAAGTCCGGGGCTTGGCACCAAGTGAGAGCTGGGCTACTCGGCCATGGCCCACTGGCCAACTGGCACCAGTCCCTGTCAATGGAAACAAAACATAGTCTGGACTATGGGGTAAAACACCAGTGTTTGGCATTAGTGGAAACATGGCAAAATTGGGTTTTCTTGAGTAACCGCTTCATCCTTGCCGCTCTTCCATATGGACCAGATTTGTGGAGGGCTTGGAATATTGTTGTCACATGCACACTCTTACTAGTCTTCGCCATAAAAGGCCTTAAAAGACAGTAGCTCTGTCATTTTTCCCATTGAGCTTTTGTTAGCCTCTCTGGTGAGTCCTACTTGCTTTACTCATCCAGTTTGGACAGACAGCTGATCTATGCAGGATCTTGGTTTGCCGTACACCTTTCACTTTTCATCGGTCTTAACGGTTTCATGGGATAAATCCATCCATCGGTGTCTTACCACCCTTTTCCCACTAGTTATTTTGAAAACCCCTTGGTGTTCATAGCTGAGCTTTTCCTTTGCCATTCACTATCTAACAGAAGGAATCTGAAGTCATGCAAATCATTTCAATTTAATACCAGAGGGCAATTAAATTGATGTGTGATTTTGCATTAGGGGTGTAGTCTTATCCAATTATGATATTTCAGGTTGGCATATTTAGTATATAGTTTTATTTTAAAATATAACATGGAGTGTAAATAAGAATGGAGTGTAAATAAGAAATCCTAATTTTAAACGCGTTGAACCTCATGTATATACACTGACATGGAATGTGAAAGATATTGGCCCTTTGGTTCAGATTTTTGTTGATATGCATTATGTAATCCTGAAAAATTTGGCCTGGACTCAATTTTCCACAATAATAACAGAGATAGCTGTAACAAATGTGGTGATCTAAGGGGACTAAGTTATTTCGGGGGTTTTCAGAAGTAGAAGAAAAAGATTCCTGCGCTGCTCTTCAAATGAAAGTAAAAGTAATACAACCTGATTGTATTCAAAGGGGCTTCCCTCCCTCTGAGTCATTGTTGAACATAACCAGAACATTGATTTCAGCAATGTAGAGTGGTTGAAATCATTGAGTTTACATGAGTCACATATTCACTGGATGTTTATTAGTCTGACACAAACGCTAACACTCATCTGTTGGCTGTCTGGGTCTGGACTAAGAGCAAAACTTTACAAACACTAGGAATAAGACTTGTTCTCGATTTTCTTCGTGCTGCTCTCGGTAAGATAATTTCTTTGCTATTGCCAGATGTCAACCTAAGTCAGAATCTTAGTGATGTTTTTCTGTTAAAAAGTAATACTTTGAAATTGAAATATCTGTTTAAATTAGTCCGGGTGGTGGTGACTGTTGTGTCCTCTTTTTTTTTTATCCCTCTTATTCCCCATGACCCTGTTTCACTGGCAACCTTGTAAAGTTGACATTTTATAGCATCCCTAGAAAACTAGATTAAAGACCTACTGTTTGATGACTTTTAACTAGATCAGCAAGTCCAACCTCTGTTGTTTTATTGTAGAACAGCTCTAAGCGTTCCCATGTTACTGCTATGCCGCGTTGCCTCCAGTGTTCATGGACCTAGATAACCTTCCTCCAAACGCGAGCTTGGTGTTTCTGTCTCCCGCAGCACACTGCCAGGTCGGTGTTAATTGTGAAGATGCGTGGCTTGATCGCCGTAATCCGAGGAGTGTGTTCTGCCGATGTATCGGATTCCATATGAACACGTGTAGACGCACGGGTGCAGATTCCACGGGCGTTTCTTTCAGCCCCGGGCTGCGATTGCCGCTCGGTCACCATGTCCAAGAGCCTTGAGACTGGGGGTGGCGTTAACTGTCCCGGGCCTGTTCCCAGTGCTACTGGCTGGGTGGGTTTGCCTGGTGGTGGGAGGTATGTGCAGCTGGTAGACAGGGTGTCTCAGAGCAGGGAGGTGCATTCAGCTGTCTCGTGCCAGCTGGGTCCTTAACTTCTGAGGTGTCCCTACAAGTCTTAAAGCCTAGATTGGGTTGGCTCTGTTTTGGACTTCCTGTATCATGTTCACATTGGTATATTCCTCTTTTTATGTTGTTGGGTGAACCTGAGCGTAGGCTAGTAGTGTCCTTGCTTTTGTACTGAGTGAATCTTCTTTGTCTTTTGCTTTACTTCCTCTACGCCGAACATGATGATCTCATTGGCCCCTGCTCTTATTTGTTTGTGTTCAGATCGTGCTCTGTATGACCTCATTTCCTCTTCCTGTCAGAGGATGATGATAATAATAAGCGCTGTTTGAGACAGCTACTATTCCAGGGTCTGTATTTTAGGGGTACTCCCTCATACATATCCCCCCACTATGACTCATGGTGAATCCAGGAAAGAAGTAACTTTACTTGTAAAACTCTTCATGTATATTTAGTTAGCTTTCCCTACCACAGCCACACTCTTGCAGGAGTGGAGGTTGAAGCAGTGACAGAGCCATATGATGCCAAAAAGTCTAATAGAAATGTGTTGACCGTTAAGTTGATTTGCTGCTCCATAACCCAATTGAATTACCAAGTTAGGTACTAAAGGATCTGGGATTTTGTTTCAACCTTCTGTGTTCCTCAAGGTCTCCGATGTTAGCCAGAGTCTTCAGGAATGTCAGTGTGTGTTTTTATGGACATTGGTTAATGTGTTATCTAAAGTGGATCTGTTTATGAACATACATCGATTTTGAGAAATGGCAGTCATTTTTTCTGAATAGTGTTCATTATTGTTGTTTGTGATCAGTTGTAACACAATAATTTACCTTAGCAAATTATTGCATTCCATTTTAAAAGTAAGACAGTGCAAACATGAAAAGCAATATAAAACTACATTTTATTCTTTGTCAGATGTCCTATGTTTTTCTTTCGATGTACATGTATGTTGTTTTTGTACTATTTTCTATTAAATATAGGGTTTAAATGATTTGCACAATGATTTTGCACATTGCATTCGGTTTTTATTTCCATTTTACACAGCATCCCAATTTTTTAGGAAATGGGGTTGTATGTTAAAATACTATAATTGAAACTTTATTTGAGAAGTACCCAACAGCTACTGCGGTCGATTTTATGTAACACAGGCTTTTTTTATGTTTTTGGTCAAGCATGTTAACAAAGTATCAATTAACCAGTAAGCTGAGAACTGCCATACTGATGTTATGTAAGAGTCTGCTTGAGAGAATCTGTAGGTAGTCTTTAGATAGGCTTCTGATCCATAGAAGGGCGTTGCCGTGACGATAGTGGAGCAATGCATTGTCTAATGGCTCCCCGCCCACCACCCAGGAGGCCCCTGAATGAGACCTCGGAGGAATGCCAATGTTCCTGCTCATTCTCTGATGGCACTCTCCCACGGCTTATTTGCCTTCCTCTCTCTCTTTGAATTCTCTCTTTCTCTCTCTCTCTGTCTCTTTGTCTCTGTCTTCTCTCTCTGTCCTCTTTGTCTCTCTGTCTCTCTCCTCTTTGTCTCTCTCTCTCTCTCTCTCTCTCTTTGTCTCTCTCTCTCTGTCCTCTTTCTCTCTCTCTCTTTCTCTGTCCTCATTGTCTCTCTGTCCTCATTGTCTCTCTGTCCTCTTTGTCTCTCTCTCTCTGTCCTCTTTGTCTCTCTCTCTCTGTCCTCTTTGTCTCTCTCTCTCTCTCTGTCCTCTTTGTGTCTCTGTCTCTCTCCTCTTTGTCTCTCTGTCTCTCTCCTCCTTGTCTCTCTCTCTCTGTCCTCATTGTCTCTCTCTCTCTCTCTCTCTCTCTCTGTCCTCTTTGTGTCTCTCTCTCTCTGTCCTCTTTGTGTCTCTCTCTCTCTGTCCTCTTTGTGTCTCTCTCTCTGTCCTCTTTGTCTCTCTGTGCTCTCTCTGCCCCAACCCCCCCAACCCCACCCCACTCCTCCACACTGTGCTGTCTTGAGCTCCATCTCCCTGTCTTAGCAGTGAGATCATTCTGTTTGGGTGGTACACAGTGTTGGTGTTGTGTATAGTGGGATTAGGACTATATGGGGAGGGGGGGGTGTTGGCATCAAGCCTATGTGATCGTGAACATCGTCACTGACTGTGTTAACAGAAAACATGATGTGCTGATGGTGACGGGCTGAACACTCTAGCCTGGCCTTTACCAACCTGGGTGTGGTGTGACAACGACAACTGAGCGACTGACACAAACCCAGATGAAATCCCCTGCTCTGCTTTCAGTGCTGGAAGCTAGACTCAGCATGTCCAAGTGGCCTCTCGTGTCGTTCCTTTGTTTAGGTTTGGCCCACACAGAGGCCGGTGTTTCTGTTTATTGTCAGATTTAAGAGGACTGACACTTAGCGTGTGGACAGAATGATAACTGGAGTGTAGAATGTGTTTCATGACACTGATGCTGCGTTTCTCTAAGATCATTCTGTTAGGATGTGGACAAGGATTTCATAAGTGGTATGTTTAGGTTTTAATGGAATTTAGCAACATTTAGTTCTGGTGCAGTTGTCTGTCATACCTGGTCTTCCTTAGTCAGTAAGAACGTTGGGAGAATTCCTGCCATGACTGGCATTGGCGTAATTGGCTTACCGACCAATCATCTCCCAACACTCTCCTGCTTGTGTCTTGTGGACCAAAACACCAATCACTACGTTGTAATGTTGCGGCGGGACCGCTCAGCGTACATCGAAGCCACACGGCCTCAATACTGCACTGACTGAAGGCAGTCACCGCTTCACTAAAACATGTTCATTGGGATAATATGTTGATTCATTGAAGAAACATTACATTTAGTTTAGTAGGCTATTGCCGATTTGGCTTGTTGTATTCAGAAGTGGCTTACTCAGGTTGGGCTGGACTCTTATTTTTGGAGCCATGTGTCACAGGATTTTTATTAGCTAAAATCAAAAGAAGACACTCAGTACTTACTTCACTCAGTAAGGTCACTTTCATTAAATGATAGGCTGTGTGCAATAGCCTGGGGATGAGGTTAATCAACATGTAAACCTTATATAAATAAAGACCACCCCTGACTCCCAGGCTTACATGAATGTTACATTAGTCATTTCCTGTTTGTGCTGTATAGAGGCTCTACTCCAGGGGCTCAGGAAGTAGACCCCCCCCCCCATTCAGGGTCATCAGTCGTAAAGTCCACCAGTTGGTACGCCAGGCATACATCTGAACAATTTGACAAGTCACAAGACCCAGTTGGTCATCTGTGATTGGACAGTTCGTTGTCTTGAGTTGTAGACTTATAATGTTGGAGGGTATATGTAGACAGTGTTTAGCGTGTGATCATTTTCTTCAGTTATTTTGGCCTGTTTCATGAATTTCTCCTTTCCACTCCAATGGACACTGTAATGAAGCTGACTCCATGCCATAGTAAACTGTCAAACTGGCATTTGTATGCAAATGAAACATTAATTGGAAGTTGGATAGTTTTTTTGTGACCGGCAGAATAAGCCTCACAAATGTGCACCCAGATCAGGTGACAGTCCCTGGTCTGCAAAGACCCTGTCTCTGCTGTGGAGGTGACAGTCCCTGGTCTGTAAAGACCCTGTCTCTGCTGTGGAGGTGACAGTCCCTGGTCTGCAAAGACCCTGTCTCTGCTGTGGAGGTGACAGTCCCTGGTCTGCAAAGACCCTGTCTCTGCTGTGGAGGTGACAGTCCCACCGCCAGGCTCCATGACAGCTACAGGCGTTCTGTGCTAGAAACAGCTCGGACAGCAGCAACATGTTTACAGCTGGTTTTCATCTCAGCCTGTTGCACCGCTGTGAGAACCAACAGAGCCCAAACTCGGTAGGTTTAAAGTGGCTCCCGCCCACTGCAGCGTGTCACTAGGTTGCACCCCTTTACATCCACATGTGGAGTGGAGTGGAGTGGGTGGGCTAAACGGTGCCGATTGGTCTTTTGTCACATCTGAGCGGAGGTAGGGTGGGAGGCCCTGGAACGTTCCCTACTACACAAGGACTGGGCCGGCTTTGCTGGGAAGCGGCCAGGTGGCTTTGACCCAGCTGTGTATGGACTGTGGGAGCTATATCTACTTAAACGTTTGAAGAACCTGTTTACATTTAAATCCCTGAGATGGCGTGACTCTGTCTGACGGAGAGGGAGAATGCACCACAAGTCGCTGGCGGGGGGGGGTGAGGAGGATGTAAGGACGTTTGCTGTTGGTCTGAGCAGCTAAAGCCTCGGGGGAATTGTTTCGGTATTGTTACGAACTACAGAAGGCGGGCTGTAGGGTTTTTGGGTGGGGGTGGGGGGCTCTTTGTCGTGTTCCTACTCCTCAATTGTGGTCAGTCTGGCTACAGAAGGAGCCTGGCTTTTAGGTGTAGTAGTAATGATTACCATGTGTTATTGGCTATATGATAGCAGGTGAAGGGCAGAAGGTAAGTCTTTGCTGTCCTAATTCATTATGATTCTGTAGTGGTGATTCTGTGAAATGTGCTCTGCCTTTGATTCTTATGGTAACCAAAGAACTACTGGCTGTATGATAGTCAGTCTCTGTTTGTCAAGTGGATGGTTCCCCCTGGGCTGACTCGGGTTCTAGCTTCCAAACAACACACTGTTTTACTCCTGCGTTGTAGCGGTTGCACGGATCAAAGTGCGTTAGTTTGCTGAACCACGGAAGGGTGCAAGTTAGATATGAGATATTTAGGAATGAATGAGACCTGATGCCGGTGCCCCCGAGTTTACAGGGAGAGAGAGAAAACAGATTAATGCCAGATTAGTTCCCAGTGCTAGGATTAGCATTCTGGAATCGTCTGAAGTTACTTCCAGACTGCTCAGGTCAGTTACTGTAATTCTGCTCTCCAGTTATGATCGCAGAGAACAACTCGCTCTCTTTCTCTGCTCAACCTACGTGATGTGAAACAGTGCAGCTGGGTCTTATCTTGTGGTTTATCATTTCTCAAATGTTGACCAAACATTTCATATGTTGTGTTTTGAGTCCATGTAATTGATGGGTCATTACTGGTTCCTTTTGGGTGTGGGAAGGGACTGCAGTCCAGAAACTTAGAAGGCTAAACACGTACATAGGGACATTTCCCACACCTAACCCAGGCTATAATGACAGGTCTTCTAAGTCTGCCTCAGTCAGATGTACTGTGGTCAATGTGCATTTCTAGGAGTTGGTTTACACAACACCCACTTTTGTATCAAGCCTTCAAGAAGGAAGTATTTGTCTGGTCGGACTAAAAAGGAATGAAAGGCTGTGGATGGCCTGGGAAATATCAGGAGGAGAATGTTAGCAATAGGATCACAATTGTTTTTCAAACTCGGTCTGAGGCTGGAATTAGAATGGACGTATCATTACTAAATGGTTGTCTCTGGCCAGTCACACTAGAAGTCCATAACAATGCTTTTCCTTTCCATCCAAACCCAAATCTCGTCCTCTCATCCTGTCTTCCAGGGATCCTCAGCCATGGCAGCCTCCCCCGGGCTCTAAGGCGGCCATGTTGGTGAAAGTGAACACCGTCAGTGGGATCCAGCCTAGCGGCTCGGCTAGCCCGGCCCCGCAGCTCCGTCATCAGAACCCGCACGCCAAACTCGGCGACCACCAAGCCTTCACCCTCGTCCCCGTCAGCAGCAAGCCCCCGGGGACCCACGCCTGCTACGCCCAGGGCTACAAGACCACGCCCCCCGGCAAGATGAGCGCTGACGCCCGGCACGCCCACCACCTGAAGAAGACGCTCAACGGCAATTTGGTCGCGGTGCCCCCGGACCCTCCCCTGACCGCCGGCGGCTACCGGTCCCAGCCCGGCACCCCCAGGCCGGGGTCCCCCCGGTACGCCTCCGCGGTTCCCCTCTACGACCACCCGGGTACGGAGTGCCCGATCTACGACGAGCCTCCGGTGGACATGGAGGTGGAAGGGGCTCACCTCCACAACGGGACGCCTCTGTCCCGCCTCACCCCCACACACAGCCTTCGGAAGCCCCCGCTCCTCCAGCAGCCGAGCCCCTCTCAGTCCGGCTCCGGGCACAAGAGAAACCCCTCCGACTACAGTCCCGCTGGCCTGGAGTGTATCAAGCACATGATCAACGTGGACCCCAAACAGGGTCTCTTGTCCACCTCCCCCGGCCCAACCCGATCCCCGTCCCCCACCGCCCGGCCGGATCCCTTCTCGCCCCAGCACCAGGGGCAGCAGAGGGAGCCCAGGTCCCCTGTGATGCCCGGCACCCTGGAGAAGAAGCAGACCTGGCGGGCCCTGGAGGCCAGCGTGTTGAGGGCCGTCGAGGCTCGCCACAGCAGGCAGGGCAGCCAGGCGTCCCAAGACTTCCCCACGCCCACCGGCTCCCAGGCCGCCCCCGCCTACCAGGACTCCGGCTACTCCACCGGCCCCTCTCCCAGCCTGAGGAGGAAGAGCCGGCGCAGGGCGGCAGCCGGCGGACGACCGGGCTCGGTGGGCAGCAGCGGGGAGCTGTGTGCCCTCAACGAGAGGCTGATGGCGGAGATGAGGGAGGTGGTGAGCCGCTCCAACACCATGAGGGAGATGAAGGCCGGAGGCCTGGGCGCGGAGACGGATGAGAGGGGCGCGGTGCCCCGGACGCGTTCCCCCGTGGACCCCTTGCGCTGGTACGGAGGAGGAAGGTGCGCGTCGCGAGAAGACGTCTCCTCCGTCAGCCGCTCGCTAAGCAGGGTGGGTAATCACGGGAACCCAGCACTGGCGCCGCTGGAGATGCCCGGCAGGCAGAAGAGGACCTATGAGAAGGTGGACACCCTGGAGATGAGCATCAACAGCCAGACTGGCCCCTCTTCTCAAGACACCCCCCGACCCCCCTCAGAGGTACGCATGCACCCCTCCTCCCCGTCTGTGCGTCTGTCTGTCTGTGGGAGAGAGGGAAATTGAATGCTTTTTTTTGTTACTAAACAGACCTGCTAAATTGAATAGTTCTGGTTTGTCTGCATGATTAAAACACTGACTTGGGCCTATTGTGTGGTGTTTATGTGGAAAGGTTTATGTTTGGCAGGATTTTGTTTTCTCTGTAAGGAGTCAAATTGGCGCATTTCCTGGTCTGCATTCCTTGCTAGATTATTGAGAAAGTCTCTATGCCAAGTTACATCCATAAACAAACAGGTTTTTTGCTTCTGTTGGTGTGTTGTATGTTTTCAGTGGTAGAAACAGGGCAGATTGAGGTCTTCAACCCTGTCCTCATGGACTCCCAGCCGTTCCGTGTATTTTATCTACTCAGAATTAGCACACCTGATTAGACTTGTGAGTTAATCAGGAAGCCCTTGATTAGTGAATCAGGTGTGCCTGTTCAGGGCAACAAAGAAATTGTGAAATGTCCGGTTGAAGACCTATAGGACTTCTATATAGATAAGTACATCGCTACTCGTTCTGTATTTTGACTAAACGCCAGTAGGTAGAATTATGAAGCTAGTACAGGTTCTCATCATTTGAGTTAGAGGACAAATTTCTCTTTCATGAGTAGTTCAATTAGAATCCATGGCCGCCATTTAAATTCCCAAATCACTTTAAAAAATGCACCCACCTCACTCCATAGAATATTTATAAATAGGCTCCAGTATTCAAGAATTATTATCTGACTGAGGGGAACAGAAGGTGCTGGTGAGGTAACGCCTCCAACATTCCCATCAGAGGTATCAGGCTCAGAGATCCCACTGGTCCAAACACGGTCCAGGCACCGTGCCTGTCACCCTCTGACTGCCGTCCGCCTGGCCCACGCGGCAGGCCCTCGTCCCCCTATGCCAGCTCAATGCCTGTGTACCAGGACGTGGCACTCCCCGGTCAGGAAGGAGGGCCGCTGTGGCCCAGATGGCATGAGGCTGGCGTGGAGATTTGGTCAGGGGCTGGTACCATGGGGTCGGTACTAAAGCAGACACATTTAAACAAATGTTGGAAACGGGCTCCTAAGCCTGTTCTAGAATGTTCTACTATCTATGTCATGATACACACATATGCATGTACAGAATGCGCACACACTCGCGCACATTTTTTTTTTTTCAAAAGCGACAAATCCTGTTTTTATTGTTTCATCTGTACAACCTTGAATGTTTACTATTGAAGTCATACTTTTTTTTTTAAGTCTGCTGTTGATTTACAACCAGGTCTTGGGGCTTCTGTAAGCAATCTGTATAACAGAGGATTTAAAGAAGGTATCATTCATTCTGTAATGTCCATTTGCCTACTTAAATTTGCCCCTGGTTCCATTTGATCTCAGGCAGAGTCCCATGGGACTTATTTAAAACTATTATGTCCATACAACCATAAAGAAGTGTTGCCAACCCCAAATCTGGACATCTCCAGTCTTTTTGTCTGAAAGACATAATCTATATTCCAGGCTGTCTGGCGCACTTCTACCCCATATTACATCATGGTCCCATTGAAGAGATACACTAAATGTTTTATTTTGTGTTTGTTGTAAATTCCTACTTTGATTTGGCCTGGGTTTCTTTCGGTCCCTGGATGTTTCTCTCTGTAAAGAACTGGAAGCAGTTTCTCAGACTCCTTGTAGGCAGAAATCCCACTTGGGATCAGACAGGGGGATTTGCACAATGTAGTGTTCAAAGAAAGAGGTCGGTTGGGGCAGAACAGAGGTATGTCTTTTCTGAGCACCTGACCCGCTCTTAACAAAAAGCTCCCGCGTGGATATTGAGGATATTTTGTTTTTCGACTGGGTTCCTTTGCGTCTATAGAAAATGAATGTGCCGACCGTGCAACAGCTCCGCCTCGAGCCCTCCACTGCAGAGCGATGGCAAGGCAGCCTCGTCCACACTGGAGACACTGCAGCTGTAGGGATAAATGCACGCCGCTGCACTGACGCTTTCCCCTCCCTGTTCTCCCTCTCTCTTCCCCCTATTCTTCACTCCCTCTGTCTCCCTCTCCTGAAGGCGGGGAGCCTGGAACTGAAGGCTCAGTTGGACAGCAGGAAGAAAGGCATGGTGGATGGACGCACAGCCTCCCTGGGCCCCCACCACCAGCGCTCTGTCTCCCATGACAACCGAGACCACGTAGAGGGGGGCGTGGGAGCAAGAGGAGGGATCGGAGGCTCCTACCATCAGCTCTCCTACGCCACCCTGCGCCAGCCCCCGCCCCCGGACACCTCTGGCATGGCGGACTGGGCCAGCAAGCACCTGAACATGCACACCCAGGGCCTGTTCCGCCGGCGTGTCTCCATCGCCAACATGCTCTCGTGGAACCGCGGCTCCATCAAGAAGCCCATGCTGGTGACCAGCGACCGCGCCGTGAGGAAGGAGGCCTGCGAGATGTTCAAGCTGGTCCAGGCCTATATGGGCGACCGGCCCTCACGGCTGGACCGCCGCCACGCCGCCCTGCTCGTGGTCACCAAGTGCTGGGGAATGCAGGGCCTGCGCGACGAGCTGTACGTGCAGCTGGTGAGGCAGACCACAGGCAACACCAGTCCCAGGAGCCTGGCGGCGGGCTGGGAACTGATGGCCGTCAGCCTGGCCTTCTTCGCCCCCTCGCCTAAGTTCCGCTGCTACCTGGAGGGGTACATCCAGAGGCACACGGAGCCCAGCAGCGACAAGAAATGTGAGTCTCAGACCGAGCAACAGGGTGGGTCACCTTTCTCTCTTACCTCCATCTGTATGCGTGTTGTGGTCAGAGGGATGGTTGGGTGGCTGTGATGATTTAAAGACGCTTTCAGTGTCTTTTCTCCTGTGTGCTCAGCGAGGATGTTGCTTGACTTTTGGAATGTCCATTAACCTCTACGTCGTTTCCTTGGTTTCCAGTGACTCAGTTCATACTAGAGCAGCAGGACATGAAGCTGAAGAAGAACTCAAAGTCCAGGAAGAAACGCAAACAGAACACAGATGAAGAAGGTAGGTCTGTAATCACTTACACCACATCACAAATGAGTATGTTTGTTATATGGGGAGTGTCTTCCAATGGAGCCGAGGAGGAAGTGGGTTGGGAGCGCGTAACCAATAATTTATTTGTCACTTTTCAAGATGCATTGTCTGCTATTTCTGTATGGGTTAGAACTCAACTACAAATCAAACATCTCACTACAGATTAAGAATTTAGAGTGGTGGGGACATTTTTCATGAATTGTCACTTCCCCCGGTCGCTGAAATGAATCACTTTGACAAAATACTACTGTTGGTAAATGGGTGTAGGATGAGAATGTCTGTAGAGAGCCTATGGCAGCCCCACATTGTCAGACAAGAAAACAACATTTGAAGAAAAGCTAACCCACTTCACATTGCCTGGCGTGATGATTCTCTCTACCCATCGTGTGGCGGTCAGTGACTCATCAACCATGAGGAACAGTCACCCTTCATGAGGGTGACTCATTGTACAGTCCTCCAGATAAAGGCTGTGATAATGAGGGAAAGGGCTTTTGCATTGCTCACAATGTGAGCCCACCAGCCAATCACAGGGGAACGCCTCCTTGCAAACAGCATAATTTGCCGCTCTGCGTTTAATGGACAGACAAGCTGAAATTAAGTGTGGTGGTGTGGGACGAAGCAGCTGTGAGCAACGGGATGGGAAGGGCTAATGTTGGTCCAGGGCCTGGTCGTGCTCAGTTGGACTATGCTTATTTGGGTTTAAACCATTGGCTGTGAAGTATGACTAAACTGAGATAGCAACAGTGACTAAACACATCACCGGAAGAATGTGACCAATCGAGGCAGACGGTCTCGACCCAAGTGTTGACAGGTTGCTTCATCACATTCACTGCCTTGTGCTCTTAATCCTCCACAGAGTGATTTCTCATGAGCTCTGGTTGCTTGGTTTTTGTTTTTGCCTTATCAAAATAGCATGTTTGTTGGGACCACCGCTGGTGTTCCAACCTGCTCTCAGGCTGGGTAAGAAAGTAACATGCTTTCCTTCCCCTAATGAACAGTTAATTAAGGGAGTCTTGGGGAAAACCTGGTGTTTTCTCTGAGATCAAGGGGAGGAATGATCAGTATGATCTCTGTAATTAGCTGTAATTACAGTCAAACTGGGCTAGATTAACGATGGCTGTGAACATGCTCTGGAATAAGTCACCTGTTTGTTATAAATCCAGGGGCTTTCAGTCTAGGGAACATTCCAGGAGGGATGTTTTTCACCGCAAGTTCGCAACAGAGTTCTCTATCTGGCCCAGTTTCAGCCATATTAGACAGTGTTCTCTGAGAAGGAAGGGGTCTGGACCCAGGGGTGTGATAGAGAGGAAACCTGTTTTATGGGTTATCCTGAGTTACCACAGTGACAACAACCTATAGTAAGGACATTTAGAAACTGGCTCATAATTTGAACATGATTGTTGATGGCCAGTCATGATTATGTAACTGTGTTTAACTTCAAACAAGGCAACAGTAATGTGTTTAACTTCAAACAAGGCAACAGTAAAACATATCCTCACTGTCATTTTGGGTTTCTGAGATCAATGTCCCTGAGCATGTGTGCCAAATATCATGAATTAAACAGTTCTAGTCCAAAAAAAATAGTTTGTTATAGTGCCGCCATGTAGCCAGTGTGAATATTTTTCTATATGTTGAGCTAAGAGTGTGCAAAGCTATCATGAAGGCCAAGGGTGGCTACTTTGAAGAATAAAAAATATAATGTATTTTTAATTGTTTAACACTTTGTTTGGTTACTATATGAGTTTTGATGTCTTTACTATTATTTTACCATGTGGAAAATAGTGAAAATTAAGAAATCCCCTTGAATGAGTAGGTGTGTCCAAACTTTGGACTGGTACTATATGTGCAGACAGCAATCGATCTATAGTCTCCTCCCCGATTTAATGGTTTGCGTCAAAAAACAGCCAAGTATAGAGACAAAGGCAGACTGATAGGGTTAAGGTGAGGGTAAGGGTTATCGCTCCCTCCAGTGGTCTGTGTGTCTGTACACTTTGATCAAATTACCATTTAGTGAAGAATTGTTTTACTTTTGTTTTGGTGGAAAACAGAGGTTCCTCACAAAACCTCCGCTCTGAACAGACTTATGCGGAGGTGTGACCTGCAGCTCCAGTAATCTGTATTTCCCATGGTGTTGGGTTACACAGTCTCATTCCTCTGTCTTACAGTGGCCTTGTGTTCTTCTTGACAGGTCTGCCCATCAGCACATATGCAAAGTTCTGCTATCGCAAACTTCAGAAAGTGTCAATAACTGGAGGCAAAAAGGTGAGTGTACCAGTAAGCATGGCAAAGAGCCAGGAAAACAGAGAAGTGGGGCAGCCTTGGGCAAACATTTGTCCTTTCCCTCTTTAATAACCCACAAGAGACCAAACCAATTCAGATGTTAACAGAGATTAGTACATCCATTCCTAGTTTCCTAGTCCTGGACTAAAAATCAAGCTCAATGGAGAATCTGGCCTGTAGAATGTTAAACACTGGCATTAGTCAGAAACACTATCAAGTGTATATGCACAAATACTTCCTTATGGACAGTCACAGGCCTTAACATAAACATTATACATAGTATAAATCTATTTCAGATGTGGTCTGTGACGCTTACAGTGACTTATGGTCATAACAATCATAGCCAGTTCTAGCTACATGTATTGGCCTTGTAACCACTCTGTGATCCTTCCCCATAGGGTCTTCGTAAGCCCACTCTGGAGGAGATTGACCACAGCCGAAGGGCTATCGTGACCCCCTCCCTGTTCGGAAGCTCCCTGGATGAGGTGATGGAGCGTCAGAGTGAACTCTTCCCCGACAGGAAGCTGCCCTGGGTACAGGTGCAGCTCTCCCAGTACGTGCTGGCACTGGGCGGGGCGCAGACCGAAGGCATCTTCAGGTGAGACTGACAGGCAGGGCCTCGGCCCATCCCTCCATTGGACCCAGTGTATTCACCAGGGTTGAGAAGCATTGAAGATCATGTCGGTGTGCTTCCTGCCCTCAGCCCTGGTGTTTACCAATTAGGTGTGGCGTTACACTCTGGGTTTCGGAAGGTAGCAGTCACAAGAGCAGATGTAGACAAAGCGAGGATCTAGATAAATGTTTGTCAGCCTTTGTGGTTGGTCTCTTAAAGCAGTACAGTTAAAACCAAATGTTCCTTGTCTCGCCTACAGCAGAAAGCCAATAGACCAAAACTGCTACTTTTCCTACAAGATCCCCCTGGAGCCTGACAACATCCAATTTGATACTTTATCAAAGGTTTTAAAATGTTGATTTTAGCATGCTGCCACGTGCTTTCAAGCATACTGTTGTCCATAAAATTTAATAGAATCTATTCTCACTGGTAACGTCATACCCCACTACAACAACAATTACTAATGGAAGACAAGGAGCTTGTTTTTCTGACTGGAAAGGCTGTCTTTGTCATTTGCAGCACACTGCACCACCGCCATTATAATAGACTGTCCCTGAATCCAAACAAATCAAGCCAATAATAAGTGTCACGATACTGTTTTAAAATGTGACACTGGCTTTGCTACCCATGCCAGTGAACAGATTTGTAATAGCGAGGTTATAGTTCCCCTAGTGGCCATGCAGTGTAACTTACAACTAAATTCAGAACGCTTGTTCTGTAGGGTGCCTGGAGATATTGATGAAGTCAATGCACTGAAGCTTCAGGTCGACCAGTGGCGGATCCCAGAAAACCTCTCCGACCCCAATGTACCTGGTGAGTGTGTCTATACATCTGTTAGAATCCGTGAATGCGTGTGCTGTCCCTTTCTCTTCCAGCATCGTTTAACATTTACATTTAAGTAATTTGGCAGATGCACTTATCCAGAGCGAAATACAGTAGTGAATGCATGCATTTTCATACCTTCTTTGTACATGGGAATTCAAAACACTCTTATCCAGAGCGACTCGTGTTCAATGACTGTGTCCGTGTTTGGTAGCCTCCCTGATGAAGCTGTGGTATCGTGAGTTGGAGGAGCCTCTCATTCCAATGGCCTTCTACAAGCAGTGTGTCAGCAACTATGATGACCCTGTGGCAGCCATCGCTGTGGTGCAGTGTCTGCCTGAGCTCAACAGACTGGTGCTGTGTTACTTCATCCACTTCCTGCAGGTAATCATCACATGACGGAATGAGATGTGGTCATAGGTCCGGCGGTTGAAAGGGCACAAATGTCTATAAACTTGTTGATTTTTCCTTAGTCATTCCCGGAATCGTTTTAAGAATTTGGTCCACCTTAGTTTTAAGATGCATACTCTCCCCAGTCAGTCGCTCACAGTGTCTCTCTCTTCCTTCCGCATCGGTCCCCAGGTGTTCGCTCAGCCCGCCAATGTGTCTGTTACTAAGATGGATGTGAATAACCTTGCCATGGTGATGGCCCCAAACTGCCTCCGCTGCCAGTCTGATGACCCACGGGTCATCTTCGAGAACACGCGCAAGGAAATGTCCTTCCTGCGTATGCTCATCGTTCACCTGGACACTAGTTTCATTGAGGGTGTTGTGTAGACCGACTCCTGTCTTCCTGACATCACGCGAGAGTGGCTCTCTTCCACCGCTCGCCGCTTTTCATCGACCTGTCACAAAGCACCGACGCACACTGGAAACGTACAGTAACCATATCAGGTTTGGATATGGAGTTTGGATAAAATAATAGAATTTACTTTCGATCAACTGGACCCTTTTTCTTTTTCAGTTGAATGACGTTTTGTGGCTGCATGTAAAATCATTTCCTTTATTTGTCCATGGTCTGCTAAACTGAGTGTGTTCTACAACAACAACCCTGTGAGAAGAACAATGTTGTAAATGCATACTGGTGTATATACTGTAGTGTGTTTGTGTGTGTGTTTGGGGGGGTCTTTTCTAGGTGGTATACCTATCTGATTGAAAACGGGCATAAACAAATGTGTAACTAAAGTACTGCTAGCACTACTTTTCTCCACAGATATTTTGTCTCAGGTGTTCTGTTAAAACTGCTAGTAATAACTGCTCTAACTGAAAGTCAGATTTTCACTTGCTTCCAAACTACGGTTGGGGCACTGCCTCTGTCAGGCACTCTGTAGATAAGACTCCTTTGAGACTTTGCTAATGTAAATAATGCTTGTATATATTAAGATGTCCAAGTGTATTTTCAAATGACCCAGTAAAGGTTTACCTTCCTGTTAAGACGAAAAAACAGGTGTTTTTGTAATGACTCTTCATGTCCATGCTTGCCTTTGAATATAGTACTGATTCAACCACTGTGTGTGTGTGTGTGTGTGTGTGTGTGTGTGTGTGTGTGTGT